>CAIGRN010110985.1:0-11359 GCA_903798345.1 Fraxinus anomala | reverse complement strand
GGAATGCTATAAAAATGACGATGTCTGCCAATGTGTTTTCATAAAGAAAACAAATATTGGATTTGCAATTGTGGCAGTTTATGTTGATGACTTAAATTTAATTGGAATTTCTGAATAGCTCAACAAAATTGTAAATTATTTAAAAAATGAATTTAAGATGAAAGATTTGGAAAAAATCAAATTTTGTCTAGGGTTGCAGATTGAAAATTTTTCAGATGGATTATTTGTTCATCAATCTACATATACAGAAAATCTTAAAATGATTTTATATGGAAAATGCATATCCATTGGTATCACCTATGCTTGTTCGATCACTTGATGTGAAAAATGATTATTTTCATCTACTTGAAGATGGAGAAAAGATTCTTGGTCCTGAATTACTATATTTTAGTGTAATTGAAGCATTAACTTATCTTACAAACTGTACTCGACTCGACATAGATTTTTCTGTAAATCTCCTTACAAAATATAGCTCTACACCAATACAAAGACATTGAAATGGTGTTAAACATATATTTCGTTATCTAAAGGGTACTATTGATTTGAGATTATTTTATTCTCAAAAGTTGGGATCTACTTTAGTAGGATATGCGATGCATGTTATCTCTTTAACCCACATAAAGCTAAATCACAAATCGAATACGTGTTTGTACGTGGAGGAACAACTATATCATGGAGATATGTGAAGCCTTGACAACAACATCCTCAAATCATTTTAAAATTATTGCAATCCATGAAGCAGACCGAGAATGTGTATAGTTGATGAACATGACCCATCATATCCAACAATTTTGTATGAAGATAATGCTATTTGTATTGCACAACTCAAAGGAAGTTATATTAAAGATGACATGAGGTAGCATATTTCTCTAAAATTCTTTCATACACACGAGCTTCAGAAAATGAAGACATCAATATTCAACAAATTCGTTCAAGTGACAATGTGACTGATTTATGTACAAAAGTACTGCTAACATCTACATTCAAGAAATTGATTCACAAGATTGGAATGCATCGATTTAAAAATTTTTAGTGAGCAACATTATGGAGAGTATTTATACTCTTTTTCCTTCACTTATGATTTATCCCACTGAGTTTTCCTAACAGGGTTTTAATAAGGCTGTATTTATCTTTAATACTCCAAAATAACTGTACTATTTTTGTTTCATTTGATTTTTTTTTTTTTGTTTCATTGAATTTTTATCAAACAATGTTTTAATTAGGCAAATATTTTGTAACGTGTCTTCAAGGTCAGTGTTGTAAAACTTAGTGAATGACAATTGTACCCAACAACCCTAAAAATTATTACCATTTGTATCCCTAATCATTCCCTATAAATATAGGGTTTTGGTTCTCATTATAATACACACACGTCTATTGACTTTTATTCTCTCTTCTCTTTTTCTCTCTTTTCATAACAATGTACAATATATCATCAAGTCGACCTTGATATTTTGGGGCCTTATGCAAACTTGAAATATGGGTCCTATGAATATTAATCCCTCGTTTGGCCCCATTATTCCTTATTAAATTATAATTCATTTTTATCTCTCTTCTTGTCAACTACACATTTTTCTATAAAATAATATTACAAGTAAATTCAAAAAAAATTCCTTCTTTTTAACCAAATATTCTCCAAAAAATTACTATTTCTCTCATTATAATGTAGAATAATGGGGGCCAAATGGACACTAAACCCCATTTGATAGATATTAAAATCAGATTTTTCGTAGATTTTGATAAAAGTTGATGGAATGTGATTGAAAAGTTGTGAATCGTATGAAATGTGTGGTTAAAATTAATTATTGATTTTGATTAGAAAACAATTAAACATATTGGAAGACAAAACACAATATTTAAATTTCAGTGCAAACATAAAAATGTAAAAAAAGAATAATAAGTGGATCGGGAAAATCCCAAACTGGATTACATAACTCATAGACACATTAGTTTAATTAAAACATTCACCAATACAATGACACTTCAAAACTGGAAAAAATGGACAAATAAAACAAAATGCAAGAATTTAGAAAGATAAATGAATATCAGTGCATTTAGCAGCAGCTCCTTGAATAAGTATAAGACCCATTATGAGAGCATTAGAAAATGTAATTGTCGTAAATTTTGAAAAGAGAAAAATGACATTTTGTTTCTTGTTAAGAAAAGAAAAATAATGGTTGAGAAAATAAATTGTCAAATTAATTATATATAGAGTATGACTGTGATATATGTGATACATAAATATATGTGATAAGTTTTATGCCACTTATATGATTTTTTTAGAGATATTTATATTTTCAAATTTTATTAGTGTCTTATATTTGCATATGATAATTCTAAGTTAAGAATTTCTTAATTATAATTTTCGTTTTTCTTCAACAATCAATTAACCTTACATAATTTGAAGTTCCCATCCAAGTAAGGCCATAGACAACCGCCTATAATCTAAGGCCGGCCATGTATATCATATAAAACATGTCATTGTTATAATTTTATTAGAGTAGACAGACGGAAATGAAAAAGAATGACGAAATGAAGTTATCATGTTTAATTCAGCATACTAAAAAATAATTATTATCCCTAAAAATTAGATTGTTATGATATGTGGCTTATATAGAGTGAAACACATATTTATTGAAATAAATAGGACTATGGTAAAATAATATTTTTTGGTTTTTTTCCTTTTAATCTTGTACGGGCCTAAGTCTTATATGTGCTATAACTAGAGTATATATATATAACCCTATTATTCATACATAATAAAATCATAGTCGTTTTGCTCCCGTAGATGTATGTATATCTTCAAACCACTTAAATATGTGTTCTTATTTCTTTGTCAATTTCATATTCTTAATCATTATTATTATTGCTTAAATCACAACATAGACTAGAAAAAAGTAAAATAGAGACATGGACAATTCTTAACCTTTCATTTGAATAAATGCTTGTATTGACTATAAAACACAAGATACAAGATGGAATAAGAATATCTTTTGAAAATTTTGCACTAGTGCTTAGTTAGGAATCATTTGCCCTTTTGAAGTAAAGGCGCTTCTTTTAGTAAAAGAAACATAAATGTGGGTATCATATCTATTTTTCTGGTGTGAATTTTTCTTTTTGAAGTAAACTAATTTTGCTCCACTCTCATAACGATTACAATGGAAAATTGAAATCAAAGCATGTACTTGCAAAGCGACCACATTTTACGCTACTGAAAAGACATAGTTTCACTATATCGATATTGATTTGTCATCCATTTTACTTTTAACATATCATAAAATAAAAGTAATAAAAATATATATAAATAGGTAGGCATGATAGATGGACATTGTGGCTACGTGAGAATCCTTCAAATTGACTTTGTTTGTCGAGAAATGATTTTTTTTTTTTTCCTAATCTCAGATTTAGCTATATTGATTAAAAAAAACTCTTTATGATCATCAATTTTCATGATGCACAACTTTGTAATGTATGAAAAAATAAAATTGTACGGTACATCTTAAAACCACCATACCACGTTCCTCTTTCTTGTACATATTGGAGATAAGTAACAATTAGATTTTGGACTAAATTATTTTAATATTTTCGAGGTAATTGATACCTATCCATATATTAGATTTTTGCATGTCGAGATCATCTAAGTAAAAGTAGTGTAATCAGGACTGTAAATGGATCAGATATAGACCGGATCTGCCTATATTCGATCTGATCCGATCCGATTCGATTCGATAATCCAACGGATATTTGATTGTTATGTTTTGCTATGTTATTGAATATCCGATCCGATAATCCAATCCAAAATTAAAGAAATTAGGAAAAAAAAAAAATCAATGTTGGAATCAACTTTATTTATTTATTTATTTATTTATTTTCCAACTTTTAAAATGGTTTAATAATTATAAATTTCTCAATTTTTTTATGTTTTGAATTTGATAACTTTTTTATTCTAAATTTATTTATTTTAGTGACAAATAACACGCCATAAAAATATTGTATCGATTCAATTATTTATAACAAATCGGATCGAATTGTTATCGGATCGGATTGTCCTATATCTATATTTGATCCGTTTAATTAATGGATTATCGAATTCGGATCTTAATCGGGTTATCAGATTGAGAACATAAATCCATCATCCTTTAATTTCATTGGATTCAGATCGGATTCGGATCAAAAGCCAATCTATTGACAACCCTAAGTGTAATGCATTTTTTTACAAGTTTTTAAACTGTTTTTCTTAAAAAGTAAGGAAAGCTCAATGGAAAAATTTCTTATAAAGTAACCTTAAATCTTTGGATATTATGCTATAATGGAGGATGACAAGCTATACCAACTAGGATGGGATGTGATAAATGCAAGTGTTAAAAGGGTCGAGTTGAACAGTTCGGTTCGTCCACTGTCAAGCTTGGCTCGACTCACATAGTGAGCCAGCTCATGTTCAGATTACGAGCAATAATCTTCTCGCAGAGTGAAACACCTTCAACCTTTGAACTCCCTTATTGACTAACTGCTCATTTGATAATTGGTCAAAAATTGTCAAAAATCAACATTTATAAACTAATTTGCAACACAAGAATTAGGAAGAAGATGAACAGTACACTGTATATACAAGAACCCTAGAATCTAAGAGTGGAGGAAAAAAATGAATTCTTACTGCTGACTTTTTGTTGTATTTTGTAAGTGCAATTCAATGTGGACCGAACGTTGTCCATATGATAGGTCCTATGACACATTTACACTATGTTAGATACCAATTCTTTAGAAAATACATTTTTCTCCCTCTTATTTTTAATCATACATTTTTCAATAAAATAATATTACACGTAAATTCAAAAAAATTTCTTATTTTTTAAATACATATTTTCCATCAAATGACTATATAAGATGCATTATTGAGAGAATAATGTGCATTAAATAGGGTGTTAGTCTAGCTCTTCGAGAGACAATGCTTACAAAACTCAACATAGTGAATAAGAAAATTATTAAATTCAAAAGTAATATCAGTTAAAATTGAAAGCAACAATAAGTCTTGGTCGTTGGCATTTATAAATTGTCTACAAGAGTTCAAATATGTAACTGTAAGCCAACATTTTTACCCTTCACAAGTTTGACATTTGGTGTTTAAATGACAACCAAAATTAATAGACGTACTCTTAAGAATTAATTTCCCCACCTAAACCTACAGGTTATTAAAAAAAATAAGGTTTATTAGTGCAATACCCCCACCTTTTAGACCCATTGTCCAATACCTCCCTCCACCACCACCTTTTGGACTTGGCGGAAAAAATCCATGTATTAAATTTGAGGTGCGGAAGACAACCTTTGAGATACGAAACCCTCTGTATCATATTTGAAGTGCAACCCACCAAAAAAATAGCAAAAAATTGTCAAAATTAAAAAGAAATAATTGCAAGTGTGATCCAAAACTTTTTATTTTTTGATGAATTACACCAAAAACTTTTATTTGTACAACCCACCATCTAAAACCTTTAAAACATTATTTTCTTTCCCAACCCCCACCTCCATCTTCTTTCCATTTGGCACATGAACAAAAAATTTCAAGGGCAAAATTTTCAATTTTACTATTATAAGGAGCCATGACCAATCAAAGAACCTATGGCCGCAAAATGTGTTGGAAAAAAAATTGACTATGAAATTATAACAACAATTTATAGGTTTCAATTCTCTTCAATTCCATAGTTAATTTGTATTTGAATTAGTGGTTATAAAGCCTTAATGGTTATTGTAACATAATTTGATGTTAATACAAAATTAACTATGAAGTTGAAACCTCCCCCATCGTAGTATATAAGGAGATGTTTTCCTCTTTATTCCATACATCAAACTTTAAGAGCTCTCACTTCTCTCAAAATTTCTCTCCTAACTTTTTGTTTCCAAAAGTCTCGCTCTTAGTAGTTTAGAATATTTTGGTTTAGCTCGATGATAGAAGTGTGAGCATTTTCAATTTCAATAATGTAATAACGAGGTGCTAATCAGTTACTTTCTATCATAGTATTTTAGGAATCAGACGCCATCAGTTCTCTTGTACCGCAGTGATGAGTGAATATGTTTTAAGGAAATTGTTACTCATAAGATAAATTAAAGGCCGCATGTGGACGTGGCACTGATTAAACTATCTGAAGTACAATATGGGGGCCCCACGCCTTACACAACGACACACACGACCTTATTATATACATAAGGAGACCATGTTATACAAAGGCGACCCCTTCTCTTCGTAGAATGATACTGGACTGACCCCATTTAGGCAGACCCCCATGTAGGAACCGGTCCTGACGAGGCGATTACAAGATTCTTAATAGATCTTGTGTTGAATGATTGACAAGAAAATTCACTGCCATCGTCGCCTATACACACCTATATAGTCTAATCCTAATTGCCAAGCTAGGACTTATGGATACGAAAGTGGCCATAGCATTTAATGCCTTGATTGATTGATGTATGCAACAAGAAAGTCGATCGGTCTAATAAGGCCACATGCCCTATCATCCGACATGCCTTGTTTATCCTACTCAAGTATAAAAGCTCACACTTAGTACCATTCAAATGTAGTACAAGTTTAGACTCTCAAGGCTATACTCTTGATATATACATTTTCTAGTTGTTCATTCCCAAGCCGACCCCCATTTTATCGATTGGAGGCTCACGTTCAAAACTCTCCCACACCCTAAATTATTCATCCAGCTGACTCGACCATCGGAGTGCGTGCGGTTAACTCCATCTCATTTAGAGAAGGCCACGTGTGACTAATGATTTGTCCAGGTGTATCAAAATTCAGCTTGCGTGGACGTGAGAAGTCTTGAGATCTGTTGGCCACATCACTAATACATTTTTTGGAGTCAACAAATTGGTGACGTCTGTGGGAAATTCGATACCATAACGACGAACATCCTTGTGGTAAAAGCCATTTGAAACAAGTCCTTGGTTCTTGAGGAAATAACCACCGCAAAGAAGGAACATCTTAAACACTTACTGCTAGCTCAAAGTCAAATACTCGCAATAAGTTCCAGTCACCACGGACCACAAAGTAGAAATAGACAGCAAGAGATTTTTGAAGAAGAGGTCCTCTGCACAAATGTAAACATACGTCATCCCCACCACCAACACAGGTGAGGCAGCACTACAGCACGCCTGGCCAGGGAGGTAGGAGAAATGGCCACTAATATGAGAAATATGGCCCAACAGAACGCAACCATGCAGCAGTTACTCATGCAAATGGACCAACAAGCAGGATATCAAGTGCCTCAATAAGGAACTTTTCCCAGAAGAATTAGGAGAACGACATGCAGCATACTCTAAGGTGCATGGGAGGAATATCAGCCTAGCGAAGAGAGAGGTAGAAGTAGACACCCCCACTAACTACGTTACAAGCAGACCTGGTGATAATATGCCGCAGGAGGGAAACTTTCCACCATAATACACTCAAGAGCATGAACCTCAAAGGTCCAACAGTGTTTTTGACTGAATTGGACCTTCAATGCATAGAAATAGATCCCACAAACCACTCCATCTTCAAAGGAGACAAGAACAATACCATAAGTATGAACCTTAGAGATTCCACCTCCGCTTAGAAATAGGTGAGAAAGAATGGACGAGATGAACTTGAGAAATCAAGCAGAAACATCACAACCCCCTCATTATCAACCAGAAGAAAATGATTATGATGGTCCCTGCAGATCATTTGAGTTGGATGATGATGATGATGAAAGTTTGCCCTTTTCCCAAGAGTTGAGAAGCGCCCCAGTTCCAAGTCACTTTGTGCCCCCAAAGATACCCAAATACAAGGGAAAAGGTGATCTGGCAAAGCACCTCAACAACTATAAGACCCACGTGTCTCTACGAGGAGCCTCACCGAAGCTAAAATGCAGGGGTTTTCACCTCACGCTAACGAGGGCTACAAAAATTTGGTACAGTCGTATCCCAGTTGGCAGTATCAGAAGTTGGCCAGACCTTAAAAATGCCTTCTTAAACCAGTATCTATCTAGTAAAGAAAGGGAAGCCCCCATCTAGAGGCTGCAAGACATGAGGCAGCAGGCAGGTGAAACCTTGAAAAGCTACTTGGCTTGTGTTCACAAACAAAATGACCTATTGTGAGTAGGTTATGGATAGAGAGGCCCTTATTGCCCTGAGAGGAAGCCTTAACATGAATACCCTATTCTGGAGGGACGTGCGAAACAAAAATTCTAATTCTTACAATGCCTTGGTGGAAATGATGAAAAGCGAAATTGTTAATGAAAAGTCGACTGACCACGGTAATAGAACCTCATCGGGACTCCCACAACCTCAAAGATAGCGAATAGGCCATGTATCCCACTTGGTAGACCAGTAGTGGACCCAAGTGGGACACACGATAGCCCCCACCTCAGGCCAAGCGTTGGCCACAGCCACGCTAAATGTAGTACCCTCTTTGGTGTATGAAGAAGTTGGACCTGAGATTCAAAAGCAGTCGAATCCATCCAGGGAAAGATGTAGAACGAGAAACAGAGAGCCTCGAGATAGGTAATACTGCACGTACCATCGAACCAACAGCCACAACACTGAGAATTGCATGTCGAAGCCATTGATAACCCAAGAATAACTAATTCTAGAGGCTGCAAGACATGAGGCAACAGGCAGGTGAAACCTTGAAAAGCTACTTGGCTTGTGTTCACAAACAAAATGACCTATTGTGAGTAGGTTATAGATAGAGAGGCCCTTATTGCCCTGAGAGGAAGCCTTAACATGAATACCCTATTCTGGAGGGACGTGCGAAACAAAAATTCTAATTCTTACAATGCCTTGGTGGAAATGATGAAAAGCGAAATTGTTAATGAAAAGCCGACTGACCACGGTAATAGAACCTCATCGGGACTCCCACAACCTCAAAGATAGCGAATAGGCCATGTATCCCACTTGGTAGACCAGTAGTGGACCCAAGCGGGACACACGATAGCCCCCACCTCAGGCCAAGCGTTGGCCACAGCCACGCTAAATGTAGTACCCTCTTTGGTGTATGAAGAAGTTGGACCTGAGATTCAAAAGCAGCCGAATCCATCCAGGGGAAGATGTAGAACGAGAAACAGAGAGCCTCGAGATAGGTAATACTGCACGTACCATCGAACCAACAGCCACAACACTGAGAATTGCCTGTCGAAGCCATTGATAGCCCAAGAATAACTAACCAAGAGATGGTGAATTGGTTATTAAAACTTTTCAAAAAATTAACTTAAAATCAAACACCAAATAACTAGATAGAGTAATTTAAATAGCAAACACGAATATAAAGACAATAAGTAAAGAGGGATAGAGAGTGCAAACGATATAATTATGGAGGTTCGATCCAACGCAATGATCTACGTCCTCCGTTACCAAGCTCTCCGACACGAGTAAGACAAATTTCACTATGTTGATTGACTTGTTGTGCAATTCAACCNATGTGCAATCCAAACCTTTACAAAGCTTCTGACAACTTACAATCAAGGAGCACCGATCATATTACAACGTTGAGCTTTTCGAGACCTCAACATGACCCACAATTCAAGTAAGTTTTCAAATGAAATCTTCTCTTCTTAATAAATGATGATTTCAAAGTTAAGTACAAGAAGAGAAGTAGGCTAACAATTTAATAGATAGCAATGAATGAAACTCAAGTGTTAGGTGTGAAAATCTTTGATGTATGGAATGATTTTCAAAAATTAATTTGATCAAAGATTTTTCAATAGTAAAATGATTTGATAATAAATGATATGAGAAATCAATACAATGTTAGATCAAAAAAATATCAATTGAATGCTCAAAAGTTATCTTTATAAATGGTAGGTAAGTTGGTATCTATAGTAGTTGAAAAAGTCAACTTTTCTGCCAAATCGGATGACTCACCCGGACGTCCGGTTCAGAACCGGACGACCCCAGAAAAATAGCCATTTGAAAGTTGTTAGAACGGTCAAAAATTCGACCGTTGCTGACGAACCGGACGTCCGGATGACCAGAATTTTCTGGGGTCAAAACTTTATTTTGTTTGCAGCTAGTAAATATTTTGCATAACATTTTTACTAAATATTTCAAGATAAGTGAGATTTAATAGTATTCAAAATTACGTTGAAAATCTTACCTTTGAAAACTAATTTTTGTGCAAAGGTTTTTAATGATGTGAATTTTTATCGTACATAGGAAATTCATCACCTGAGCTTTCAATGTATCATTGCCAAGAATTAAAGTGCTTTGCATTTACAAACGAGCTAAAAACATCTGGTTCCATTGTTTTCGATTCATTTGGCGCGGGTACTCGATTTGTTGTTTGATTTTGAAATGGCGCAAAGTTTTTCTTCATGAGTCCTCGATCGATCTTTATCTTGAGCTTCCTTGATCGACAACTTTTCGTCCAATAGTTTTGTTTCAAATTTGGCAACATGTAACATTTTGAATATTAAGATTAGAGATAAACATAGTTTGTTATGATCAACACATAAGATTCCATAGGTCAACAGCCATATCATGAATAGCCAACAGGACCCCGCAATTAAGACAAAGGCTCCCTTCAAACGTAAAGGAGTGCACCTCAACCTAGGCGAGAGAGAGCCTAGGCATAATGAAGCGAGGCGACACCACATAAATGAAATACCTCGACGGGATCACGAGGAGGACAGAAACAGGACAAGAGGGCAAAGCCCCAAGGGAGAGCCCCCAGCCAATGCTGATAATGCCCCCATCAGAGAAATTGACACTAGAAATTGACACCATCATAGGTGGTCCGCACATAAGAAGAGAGTCCAAGAACGCCTAGAAGAATTACGCGAGAGAAACAAATGACCATTCCATGACAAACTATCCCACCAATAACTTTCTCTCTAGCAGACACTGTGGGAGTTCATTACACCTACTGCGATGCGCTGGTAGTACGAACCATCGTAGCCAGAAATGGGCTGAGGTGCATATTGGTGGACAATGGGAGTTCTATTAATATTTTGTTTGGAACCACCTTTGACAAGACGGTGGTGGACCACAAACTCGCCCCCATGATCGCTCTCTTATATGATTTTACTGCTGACAGCATTGTCCCTAGGGGGAGAATCACATTGGCGATGAAAATGGGAGAGCCCCCATCTAAGGCTCATCACTTCATGGAGTTCTTCATTGTAGACCACCGATTTGCTTACCATAGAGTATTGGGACGACTCGCCTTGAAAGAACTCGAGGCACTAACATCCGTACATCATCTATGCATGAAATTTCCCACCAAGAAAAGAATTACAACAGTGCGTGGGATCAGATAGAATTAAGGGAATGGTATCTTAGTTCCTTAAGGAGCTAAAATGGTTGATGCACCTGAAGAAGGTCCTACACCTGAGCAAGTGGAAGA
>CAIGRN010110983.1:0-35384 GCA_903798345.1 Fraxinus anomala | reverse complement strand
TTTTTTTTGCCCGAGCCGAACCGAGCCAAAGTTCAGATGAAAAATCAAGGTTTGGCTCGAGCTGGCTCAATTTTTTTTAAAACTCGTAAAATTCTAAATTCTTTTTAATAATATATATTTTGTGTAATCTATACTAATTGTAGATTAAGCACATGTTTGGTTTGGATTAAAAATAAATTAAAATTTCAAGTCAAAATCAAAAATTAATTTTAACAACACATTTCATGGATCCCACAATTTTTCAATCACACATTTCATAAACTTTTATCAAAATCTACTAAAAATCTAATTTTAGTCTCTATCAAACAAGAGCTAAAAAAGTTACAGCCCTCCTTTTTTTTTTTTTTTTGAGGAAAAAATGGCCTATAGAATCACGGGCCAAAAATAGCTTGTCACATGAGCCGGCCCGGTATGGCTCATCAAGCCATGCGGGCCGGCTTAGGCTCAGTCCGTTTCCAAAAAATGAGGCTCGGTAGATACAAAAGTTGAGTTGACTCGAGCTTTTTTCGAGTTGAACCGAATTGACATCTCTAGAGACGATCTACCTAGAAAGAAAGCTATCTACAATGTAGAACGAAAACTACATTTTGGAAGAGTATTTTGAAGGCTTTCAGCAAAAAGAATCCAAAAATAGAAATAACATAATGAAAAATATATATATAAAAAAGAAAAACATATCAAAGTGCATTGAAGTAGTGGCAAAACAATTATAAGCACAATTTTTGAGAGGTTAAGTTTTGGATACTTAATTCGGGATTTAGAATCTAGTGAGATTTATTTTTCTAGTTGAAATATGGAGGTTGAGACTTAAACCTAGGGAGAATCATCACAAATTAAGGTAGTGAATTTCACTCATGAAATTCAATCAAACTTGAGCGAGAAATGAATGAGCATTGAAAAATCAACCTAGGTCTTAGAGTGAACACTCGGGTGTGATTAAAAAATATATTTTTGGAGTGTGCATATTACCATAGAGAAAGGAAAATGTTTGACTATTGAGGACTAACCAACATAAAAGTTCATGTTGATTTAATGGCCAATGTTTCTTGGCCTGGCTTTGAGCCTGGCCCAGAAGCATATTTCTTTATCTATATCCATCCATGCACACACTCAGCAACGAACCTTTTTAAATTTAAAAAAAAAAAAAGCTATTGAAATATATCAAAAAACTAAATACTTTAAAATAATAATTAACCTCAAATACAATTTAAAGGTAAAATCCCTCAATCACAATAATTTGAACTTCGCTTATCCGAATTAATTTTTTTCTCAAGTCTAATATACATGATTAAATACGAATTATCCAATGAGTCCAACGTTGATATACTTATCATTGCTCTATCAAAATCTAAATATTTGACCCAAATAAAATTTAATTAAACCATATATCACTTTCGTCCACCAATATTCCAAAATATAAAATATAGCATCTAGAATAAGTAAATTTTATTTTATGAATCAAAATCTAAATATTTGACCCAAATAAAATTTAATTAAACCATATATCACTTTCGTCCACCAATATTCCAAAATATAAAATATAGCATCTTGAATAAGTAAATTTTATTTTATGAAATTTTTGGGACTTTACAATCTCCACTCAAATATTTCCGTCCTCGAAAATTACATTGCTAATCGAAGTTCTGGATATTTGGTTTTAAGCTCCTATTCCTTCTCCCAAGTTGGCTCATCAAGTCCATGATTATGCCATTGAACATTGACTCGGGAACCTCTCTATTTCTTAATTGGTGCACATTTCTATTCAAAATCATCGCTAGGACTTATTCATATGACGAGTCTTTTTGTACTTCCAAAGTCTGATAACTTGCCACGTGATTGGGGTCATAAATATATTTTCTTAGTATCGAAACATAGAATACATTATGTACTGCTGCGAGTTCGGGTGGTAAGACAAGTCGGTAAGCCACAATACTAATTATTTCCAGAATTTCGAAAGATCCAATGAAACGTGGTCTCAACTTTCCATTCTTACCAAATCTCAATACACCATTCATTTGTGCTACTTTAAGAAAAACTTTGTCACCCACTTCAAATTCCAATTCATTTCTTCTACCATCAAAATAACTTTTATGTCGATCTTGTACTGCCTTTATTCTTGCTCTAATCTTGTCAACCGCCTCAATTGTTCGTTCAATAATTTCAAGACCCAAAATTCTATTTTCTCTAAACTCGTCCCAATGGATAGGGGATCTACACTTCCTACCATAAAGAGCTTTCATAGGGAGCCATGCCTGTAATGGCTTGAAAACTATTGTTATAAGCAAATTCCATTAATGGTAGATGTGTCTCCCAACTACCGCTAGATCCAAAACACATGCCCGCAACATATCTTCAAGTGTTTGAATGGTTCTTTCTGATTGTCCATGCGTTTGTGGATGATAAGCATTACTGAACTTTTGTTTCGTCTCCACGGCTGCCTGCAAGCTTCTCCAAAATTTTGACGTGAACCTCGGTTCTATATCTGAGATAATGGTGACTAGAACTGCATGCAATATGACCATCTCTCTAACATATAACTCTACCATTTGCTCCATATTGAAATTTACTTTGATTGGTAGAAAATGAGCTGACTTTATCAAACTATCAACCATTACTCAAATAGCATTGTGACCTCTTACTGATCTCGAAAAGCTTACCACAAAGTCCATCGCTATGTGTTTCCATTTTCATTCTGGAATATCCAACAGTATCAGCAAGCCTTTGATGTTCTACATTGACCTGATTATGACAATACATTTCTCCATGAACATACCAATTCATCTCTTCGTGTTTCTCTACCAAAATATATCTCGATACATTTTTGTATTGCCTGAATGTGCAACATAGGAGGTGGAATGAGTCTCTTCCAATATTTTGTTCCTTATTTTCTCATCTATAGGCACGCACAATCTTTCTTTAAAAGTCAGTATTTTATCTGCAAATGCTTCAAATCCCATGCGTTTGTTTGTACTAACCTCAGCCTTAATTCTGCAGAAATGGATCCATATCATGTGCTTCCTTGATTCGATCTCGAAGAGTAGGTTGAATCATAAATGCTTTCATTCTCGCTGTAGTTCGAGTCGACGATGTGATGACTTTTAATCTCAATTTCTCAAAGTCATTTATCAAATGTTCCATACCATGGGAAAAACTGCTAACTACGATCTTGTTTTCCTGCTTAAGGCATTTGCGACTGCGTTAGCCTTACTCGGATGGTAAAGAATTGTAAAGTCATAATCTTTCATTAACTCCAACAATCTCCTTTGTCTCATATTCAGTTCTTTCCGTGTGAAGTATTTGAGACTCTTGTGGTCGTATAGATTTCACACTTCCCTCCATATAGATAGTAATGTCATATCTTCAATACATAAACTATCGCTGCAAGCTCCAAGTCATGTGTTGGATAATTCTGTTCATACTGATTCAACCGACTCGAGGCATAAGCAATCACATTTCCATGTTGCATCAAAACACAGCCCAGACCCTACTTGAAGGTGTCGCTATAAATTACAAACTCATCCGAACTTCCTTGAACTTCAGAAAAAAAATAACTTCCTCTGAACTTTACATAACAATTTAAATAATAGTTTACCAATAGATGATGTGACGAAATTTAATTAGATCAAAATCTTATCAATCAAATAACCTTCTCACTTACATTTTGACACCTCATCGTTATGCCCTTGTTTGGCCCTCATTATTTTCAAAATATATTTTTGTTTCTTATTTTCAATTACATTCTTTAATAAAATAACATTACACGAAAAAATTAAAATTTTCCTTATTTTTTAATCATACATTCTCCATCAAAATGCTATTCTAAAATACATTTTGGGTTCCAATAAATATTATCAAAAATTCATTACTCATTTTCAATCATATTGTCCGATCAATTAATTTTATACGTAAATCAATTTTTACTTATTTTTTAATCACACATTCTTAAAAAAAATACTATTTTAAAAAATATATTTTTCCTAAAATGGGTTTATAACAAGTGCTATGAAAATAGTTACGTAGGACAAGCATTTCCAATAAAAACGACGGATTATATTGGCTGTACAAGGCTACATGGGCCCCGAACTACCCAGGCCCCGGCGCCCCTGGTGGTACAGGGCCATGTAACAAGCATGGTCCAAAAATGACCAAGCTCCCTTCTCCATCGCAATATGTTTCTCTCTCTTAGGGTTTCTGAAATCTCCCAAGAATCCTTCAAAGATATATATATTACCTACATATATTCAGGTAAGTGAAGTGCAAGAATGGCGAACAGAACGGACCCGCTGGCGAAGAGCATAAGGGGGACGAACCCGCAGAACCTGGTGGAGAAGATAGTGCGTTCTAAGATATACCAGAACACTTACTGGAAAGAGCAATGCTTTGGACTCACTGCTGAGACCCTTGTTGACAAGGCCATGGAGCTCGACCATTTGGGTGGTACTCACGGCGGCAACCGCAAGCCCACTCCTTTCTTGTGCCTCATTATGAAGATGCTTCAGATCCAGCCCGACAAGGAAATCGTCGTCGAGTTTATCAAAAATCCCGAATACAAGTAATAACCCCATTAATTTTTGTCAAAATTTGAAAATTAATTGATTGACCCTTGTTTTGCTGAAGGGTAATTGATAGTTTGATAAATTATTGTATTTTATGCATATGAATAGGGTTATTCTGTTTCTTGTGATTCTTTTTTGTGTACAATTAAATATTGTTTTTGATGCATACTTGAAATTCAACAGTTTCATTCCATATTATGCAAGAGCGTTCGTTCATTTTGCATCCTTAATGCTGCATCTGTATTCTGTGTGTTATTTCCTGTGATATCATTGTGTGTTCCCCAGGGTTTAAGCATTTTAATGCTATTGTTTACATTTACTTTATCAGAACAGCAAATGCATTTCTCAGGACTGATTGACATTACTATGTCATGACAGATATGTTCGAGCTCTTGGAGCTTTTTATTTGCGGCTTACAGGAACAGACATTGATGTTTACCGTTACCTGGAACCTCTGTACAATGATTACCGAAAGCTGCGGTTCAAATCATCTGATGGGCGTAAGACTTTCTTAGCTTTATTGAGTATGATCTTTGTACAGAATATACTTTTTACGTCATACTAATGTTATGCTTCCCTTGCTCCAATTGTATCAGGCTTCACCTTGACACATGTTGATGAGGTTATTGATGAACTTCTGACAAAAGATTATTCTTGTGATATTGCATTGCCACGCATCAAAAAAAGGTAGCTGAAACCTGATTTTCGGGCAAGTTTGATGCTAGACTTGATATTATTTCTAGTTTTCTCTAGTCCGACATAATTATAACTATTCATCTGCATATTATAAAATAAAAAGTATACAGGAAAAAACCCTAACATCTCATCCCCAAACTTCCACTTACTTCCTGTTGAACTTGGTTTTATATTTTACTCTTGATTTAAAGTTGTGGATAATATTAAAAGAAATCACGAAGTTGACCCCATTGTATTACAGGCTGATCTACGACAGTGATTAAGGCATTATTTTATTTGGTTACAAATTAATACCTCCTGCTCCTTCCTGCCCTCTTGTGATAAAGAATAAAATTTACCAGGGAGAAAGACTACTGGTTATTTATGCCACATGAGAAGCACAAATTATTCCGTGAAATGGATTGCTATCCCATGTAATTCCTAACAGTATCAATTTCCTCATATTTTATAAGTGATCTGTATCAAGTTTGTATTAAGATCTCCAATTGTGGAATCAAAAGAGGCATTTTTTTTCCCGTGTGATTTAGGATTGGATAGACAAACAATTCATCCTTGTATAACTAGAAATTATTTAAATTGTTACTTTTAGTTGATGAACACTCTGATGGATTTTTTTTGAATATTCTATATTTTAATTCATTTGTTCTTGTTTTGATTCCACATTTATCCTTTTCATTTATTTTTTCTCCTCTGTTATCACCTCTCTTGCTTTTTAATCTTCATAGATAGTAATCTTATGTTAATAGGTACTTATTTCTACTTATTTTGTACTGCTAGAATGACTCTTGAAGCTATTGGTACGCTGGAACCTAGGAGAAGTGCTCTTGAAGATGATTTTGAGGATGAGGAAGAAAAGGATGAAGATGAACAACTTGCAGATGGATTAGATTCTGGTGGCCATGACAAGGTCAGTTCTTAATCTACTTAACCTCTCATCTTAAGTTTGTCTGTTTGTGTAGTCACGTCATACATCCATGTTTACTGGCATGATTTTATTGGTTTTGCTCATACAACAGGATTACTACCGTGGACGAAGTCCAACTAGGGAAAGGGATCGAGATAGAAAACGAGAAAGTCACAGATACAGGTATAATTGCTCTGTTTAAATCTATTTTTACCCCCTTCTTTCTTGGTTATTTAGAAACAGTCTTGTATTAAATAAAGACTGCTCTCCCTACAAGTTGTGCAGTGATTGCCTTTTAGATGATCCTCATAGGGTTTTTTTAAAAGTTGGTGAAGCAGTTAACATTAAAATTTTTTGGATTGTTCTTGGAAGATCAAATATTCACGTCTACACGGGTTGTTAATGGCTGTTTCTTTTAACTGGTTATAGTTTCTTCACATCTAGCTGTTGAGCTCTTTTTTCAATCATTTAGTATGACCTGATGCCAGTAATATGCATGATCAATATCACGAGGTTGGGACTCTTTGTGCTTTTCTGCATTTTCTATTTGTTCATGGTTTGATTTCTTCTGTTTTTCTACTTTATTTCAGTAGGAGAGAAATAGAATAAAATAAAACTGTTGAATGGTTAAGGAATAGCCTAAAGATTATTCTGAATACTGCCATCTCTTTCATTTGCCATGAGGCTGAAGAATCTGAGGGTATGTGTGGCTAGATGTTTATTTATAAACAGGGGTTAAATGAGTAGTGAAAGAGTGGATAGCACTTGTGAGTCCTACGTAATGTGTGGATAAAAAGTAGTTTGACCAAAAATATTTTTTGAGCAAGGTGTTTATAAACACCTAGAAACAATGAGTCAAAATGGAGTATATATTCTTTGCATGATAAGTTTGCAAGATTTTATTTTTGGCAACTAGAAACTTGAAATCAGTTCGTATGTCGCAAATTGCATCTCGTTCATATTCTTACACTTGGTATAGTGATATAAAATATCAAGTCAGCATTGGAATTTCGTGTTGTCTTTGCGTTATGAGCCATACATTGAGGTGGAAGCTGTTATTTGAACCTCCAACACGTATACACACCATCACACACAGCAACATATCTCATGGTTTTCTGAGCACGGTGGCATTTGAAGCCATCAGTGGCGTATAACAGCTTCCTAGAGCAATAATTAATGATCCTGCCAGGTTTCTCCGCACTGGCAGTGTGCAGCTGAGAAGTATGATGGATCATACAGTTTTACTGAAATACAGTAGTATTTTCGCCTTTCGGCCTGATGTTCATCTTATTATTTGTTCACCTCATCTTTTTCTCTCGTTGTTTCTGCTCTTTTTTATGGTGTCTTCTCTTTCCTTCCCCTTTTTGAAGTCCTCCCATGTCCATCTTCTAATAGGTCTGCTTCAAGTGTTTAAGAATCTTGGTTTGATAATCATGATATTGTTAACAGTTTGAGCAAATTATCTTGTGAAATGGAAGTTTCATTTGGTGGCAAAATATGTTATGAAGTGAAACTGATTCATAATTTTGGCCATATTTCGTACTTTTAAGCTTACCTGAGCCTCCTTTTTCACTCGCAGGGACCGAGATTATGACAGAGATGAAGATTATGACAGGGATCGTGGAAGAGGGCGTGACAGAGATAGGGATAGAGACAGAGATAGGGAAAGGGATCGTCATCGCCTAAGAGAAGATAAGGAATATGGTCGTGAAAGGGACAGGGACAGGGATAGGGAGCGGGACAGGCGGGATAGGGAGCGAGGCAGAAGAAGGAGCCATTCAAGGAGCCGCAGCAGAAGCAGAGATCGCAAGGATCGTGATGGCGATGATCGTCGCAAAAAGCATGCTCGTATGAGTGCAAGTCCTAAGAGGCGTGGGGAGGGACCTGATGGTGAGCCAAAGAAGAAGAAAGAAAAGAAGGAAAAGAAGGATGATGGAACAGATCATCCGGATCCAGAGATAGCAGAAGCAAATAGGCTCAGGGCATCCCTTGGATTGAAGCCTCTCAAGATGTAACTTGTGAGAAATGAGTAGTATACATGTAGTTGCAGTCCCCTCATCCCCCTGAAAATGAATTACCAATATTAAGCTGCCGCAATCCACTGTCTATGAATTTGTCTTACAGTGTCTTGCTACTACCCCCATCCCTCCGAAAATGAAGTACCAATTCTAAGCTGCCGCGATAGTCCAATGTCTTTAAGAGTTTGTCTTACAGTGTCTTGTTTCATATTAATTACTTTCCTGTATCTGATTTCTGGACCTGACCTTTTTATGTTCGCTTTACTGTTCCGTTGGGAACCCATAAATTTTTGACGTCTTGGTGGTTCAGCTAATGGAAGACCACCACCGCAGTTAAATTTAACATTTGATATGGTGTCTTCAAAATAAGAACTGAACCACTGAGGTGTCGTAAAGATAGTCAGGAGGGAGGAGAGGGAGCAGAATTTGACAAACAATATTTACATAATTAGAGTATGTCTGGCTTTGTTCGGTTTAATTCAGCGCTCTTTAGATTTAAATTTGGGATCTTAAACAATGAATGAATGAGAGTGGACCAACCTGAAACTGAGTGAATGCACGGAAAAAGTTGGTTTGGTATGTTTTGACCAATAATTATATTTTTCCACCTCCAAGTTACACAATAGATAGTGGTATTTCCACTTCTAGAACTTTAGTTGACGTGTGTTTTTGTTTAAAATGTGATCTTTGATAAGCTTGGAGTATCATAGGAACGCTGAAGCTTCAATGTCCTGAAAAAACTCACCCCTAAGAGTTAACACTTTAAATTAATGAAATTTGGGAAATATTAATTAGGCTATTGAGAATCATAATTGTTATGTCTCGTCCTACGAGTTAGGTCACATGACGATTGGATAAGTCAAGCCAGAGTGAGAGGTCACACAAGATTTGCATATTACGTCCTTCCAGTGAAATACGTCAGGGCGAAGTGAGAAATCATACAAGGTTCGCACTCCATGTCCCTCCCAAGCTCTTCGAAGGTTTGGACAGCTAGTGAGGTGATTGAAGCGCCTTGTCTGAAGAGATGACACTTTATTCGAAACGTAATTTTTAACGCGAGATATCATTGTTCGCCTATAGTAGATTTTCAAAGTGTCCAGTCTCTCCATGATAAGGTATCTTCGACAAATGTTGCTTCGACTAAGAGCCTTTCATACAAAGATGTTCTATACGTCGACGAATCTAACGGTTTTATAGTAGATACGTTTAGTCAACTTTTCAACCTACTTTTCGGATTGTAGGCCAATGACATAAGTGGCTACTTTTCAACCTACTTTTCGGATTGTAGGCCAATGACATAGGTCGCTTCTTTTCAACCCATTTAAGGTGGTCACAAGCCTAGAACGGTTGGGATTGACACTTGTTAAGTTTGATCGTGGATCTTTAGTTTGAGACCAAGTGTAAAAGCATTCAATGGACGTTACATTTTCCCTCTTAATATAAAATGTTACACTTAGTGTCTTTTCAAAGGTAATGCAATTTTGAACAAAATTGTTATATGGCGAATTGTATTCTCTTCAACCAGGATTTTATTATTTCGTCCATTTTGTCTCTTTCATACCCAAAACTACCCTTCTTCATTGACTAACTTGAACATCGAAGTGCCAACAATTGTTTCTCATATTGAGCTATAGCCACATGCATCTAACACTTTGTTCAAATGTGCAGGTAACATACGCATAAATGAGAGTGATCCCCGAATTATGAGGTTAGCAATAATATCACTCCATTTACTATAATATAGGATTATATGAATATAACCGCACTATTATATTAATTGATACAAAAGTATATAATTAATTTTATGTCTTTCTGACTATCTTGGAATAATTGGCACTATTCTGCAATCATCAACATTAATAGCTTTTATTTATAAAGTTTTGTGAGTGCATATAACATGATTAATTTGAGTTGACGGTGTGCATTACTTGAATAAAACATTGGACCAAAAATACTTATTTTTAGAAGCTTTTCCAGCTTACTTTTCATTAATTAAAAGCTGAAAACATTATCAATGAATTGGTAGAAACCACTTTTGGAAAGTGGGTTACCCCCCATTAGGCAAATGTCCCAATTACTTATTGCCACTTGTGTACGTACCATAGTATTATATTGATATCTTAAATCCTTAACGACTCGAGTTAGCTTAAAAAAACACATATGATTGTCCGAACCAATAATCTAGTGTAAAATGGTAAATGGACCACTAATTTCTATGAGCACTTGGCCTATAGTCTCACGTATTTTGCTCCTGTCTAGTTGGGAATTAAAATTAAATTTTTAGTGAATTTTCATAAAAGTTGATGAAATATATGGTTGAAAAGTTGGAGGCCTATTAAATATGTGGTTGAAATTAATTATTGACTTTAACTTAGCCCCCGTTTGACACCTGTTTTTTTCCAATTTTTGAACATGAATTGAATTTTGTGTGGGCCCTAATATCCTTCAACTGATTAACTGACACCCGTGCATGGCACGTTTTTGAGTAAAAAATCTGGTACCATGTTTTTACAGAAATCTCGAAAATACCCTTCCATATTTTTGAGGGGTGTTGTTCACTATTAATTGGATTTGAGGGTAAAAGAGGTAGTTTCATGGCAACAGTCAAGTGGCAAGAATTTGTAGTCTGACATGATGGTGTACTGGTTTAATTTTTAAATTATTTCCTACTGTAGCAAAATGCATTTTTCCCAAAAGAAAGGGATTCAAACAGTGGTTTAGATTAAAATCTGAATTTAAATCATTACCAAATAGGGACTTATTATGCTCCCTTTTCTTTTGTACTAATATCATTGTACTAATTGTGAGGTAATAGTACAGTTCATAAAGTTAAATGAATGCATCCCAAACTCATTGGAGAATGAATCGATAGGGTCCATTGCTGTCCAAACGGGTTTTAAATACCAATAGTCGATTGAACATGTCTCTTATTTCTAAGAACACGATCGTGTTCAATTACAAATACATGTAGTTCTTCCATGAGATCCTCGATTTTGTATGAAGTGGTGACGAGAAGATACCATGCTAGGAAAATGAGAAACTCAACATAAAATGTTTTATATAGATACATATATTGTTGAGCTAATATAATATAATTATCTCCATATTCAAATTAAGGAAATTATTTATTATCAATATTTCAGTATAATCACCATTCTTACTTTCTTTAGTTTCTTTTGACACTATTTTTGATGTATCAAATTGCTCACATAATATGGTTTATTTGGAAAATCTTATCAAAGTTAGATATATAATATTTCAAACATATATTAAAGATATAATGCTTTCAAAGTTTTCCCAGATTATTCTTAAAGTTCTCTCAGTTCTTAAATTTTATTAATAAAATAGAAAAATCAAGAAACTATTATTCAAGTTCCCAAAATGTTTCTTTAAGTATCCAAATGATTTCAATCCTTGAAGTGTGTTTGTCAAAAAATAAGAAAAAGAAAAAGAAAAAACGTTAGTGTTTAATAGTTTACATCGTATAAACCACTTAATGTTGCTGGATTGAATGCATATCGTATAAACCACTTAATGTTGCTGGATTGAATGCATCTTATTTAGAATCTATTTGATTGGATTTTTGCTTTTCGTAGAAGAGATTTTTGAGAAAGTCACATTAGGTCATCTTATTTTAAAAACTCTTATACTTAGACAAAACATTTCAAGAAAATTATTCAAGTGTATTCAAAACTAGCTTCTTATCTTAGAACTAATTTCTGACTTTGAAAAGTCCTGCAAAACGAGTCATCATTCTCTTTAAAGACCCTTCCGCTATTAAATTGTGGGCTTTAATGGCAACTTTTATGACAACCGTTGTGCTATATATACGTAACAAGAAACACATCAAGAAATTTATATTATTTTGAAATTTTCTGTTAGCTTGGACAAAACTTTTCTTCTACTTATTATTATATCAATATTGTCTCCAATAGTTTTAAGTCTGTGTGATAATGGAATTCATGTATATGATAGCACTTTCTACATATAAATAGAAATAGTGTCTATAAGTAGATATACAAATCTTTGGGTGGTGTTCTATTTAGAATTGAAGAGTTCATGCTGATTATGGCGTCTCTCATTTTCCATTTTCTTTTACTCTTTTCAGTACTAACCTTCGTCTCATCACTCACAGAATGCCCAAAATGCGGTAACATGGACGTCCCATATCCGCTTAGCACTGACGAAAACTGCGGAAATCCCATGTACAAAATCCACTGTAATAATGGCACCCTTCAATTCTTTTCCGCAGCTGATCAAAAATTTCTCTACAAAATCCTCAGCATAAACCCTAATGAACATAAACTCGTAATCAGTCCACCCCTCATCCAAAAAAACACTTGTCAATCTCCTGATCTCAGTTTGGGAGGCTTCAAAATTGATGAAAACTCTCCTTTCAACATATCTTCACATAATACAGTGATGTTATTCAACTGTTCTGAAAATATACTTCTGTCTCCATTAAATTGCTCTTCAAAGAGTCAGTGTAGACAGTTTGAGGAGAGGGTTGTACAGGGAAATGGGTGTAGAAATACACTGTGTTGTACGTTTTTGAAAGATTCGGCGATGACTTCGCATCGAATAAGGCTGAGAACTGGAGGCTGCACTGCTTATACTTCTATCATCAATCTCAAACCTGGAGATATTGCTGTTGATGCATGGAACTATGGGATTCAACTTCAATGGTTGCCACCTCCAGTTCCGGCCGACGCCATCTGATAAATATAATCCACTATTTTTTTTTCGCTTTTTCGTCGATTGGAACGGTTGTTCAGCATCAAGCTAGCTCAACTTGTAACCTTGTGTTTTTTCTGTTTGTGCTTATGTTTTATGTATGAATATTCAGTTGCGAGTGTTTTGTGTTATTTGTAATGCATGGATAATAATTTTTACCTGCGGGTGAATTTAAAATTTCTCATGCTTTGTTTAATTTATCTTTCGCATTCGTTTAGGTAGAAAATATGAACTATAGTTGGATCAACACGGCTTAAAGATTAAAATGACCAGTTTGACATGACTTCTACTTTTACTTCTCTTCTTGTAGAAAACTTCCTAAGGTATTTAACAGAGGGCCCATTTGTTTGAAAATTAATTTTAAAAGCACTTCTTATTTCGAAAGAGCTTAGAGAAAGTCACACTGAACAAGCTTAAGCATTCTCTCTAAGTCTTTTAATTATCAAAAGTACTTTCGTAAAATTAGTGAAACGGGTCAAAATGTAACTTTTGGATCTAAAAAACTCATTTTAACCTTTTGAAAGTCATGCCAAACGGACCCTAAGGCTTTCCTCTAGAAGTTCTTCTACTCAGACAAAGCACTTTCAGAAAATTATTCAATTATATTCAAATACAATTTCTTAGTTTCAAAAGTAGTTTTTTATTTTTCAAAAGCTTGCTAAACTGCTATAAATCTGTTTTACCAAAAACTATTTATGAAATTTTCACTAGTTGAGACTTTCAAGGAAAAAAATAATTTTGACATGTACCGAGTGAACTTGATGAAGAGTTTCTAATAAATGTGGATTATGAGTATGTAAGAATACATAATTATTATTGTAAATGTAGATAATTAATTTTGATGAGTATGTCAACGTGGATTAATTTTGAGTGTGTAAGAGATGTATTCTTATACGCCATACAACTAAATGGGAAATAAAAGTTCAATTGCACAATTAGAAGATTTGTAAATTTATTCTTGAATTCGAAGTTTGACAAGTAAGTATCTTCTTCACTATGGTTTGACGAGTATTTATAAACGAAGTCAATTTACTTTTTATTCACATATATCTACAAATACTACCAATACCCGCCATTCATTTCTATCATTTTATGTTTATAAACACTTGCCAAACAATTATGTCCCAAGTATAATCCATGTCCTGGAATAAGAGAGTGAAATCGTTAGTCAAATCTTATTTCTGATAGGAACAGTTGACAATTAAACCGATTTTGACGCCCTCATAATAATATCCATAAATGGCTTATTTCATTTCTATTCTCCTTTCTCAGAAAAGGGGACCGTTGGAATTGACCACTTTGATACATCAAAAAATAATCGATTTGAAAACGTAGTGTTTACCTGTAACATGAACCGCTCCAACGCAACACTCCATTTAGATCGTTTAATCTGGGTTCATCCTCGACAAATAGAGTTTCATTGGGTTTGATTCAACCAAAGGTTTCAAATAATCCAACGCCATGTCTAGAAGCAAATGTGTGATTTTTGCTGCAAGATACCTGAACTCCTTGGATTGTTGACTTCATCTTCTCTCAACAACTTTCAGTGATTTGGTGTAGGATTCCAAGCAACAAAAACATAATGCTATACATCTTCACTCATCGAGAGCTTGCTCGGGTTGTAATCAAGGTTTTCAGCCGTTTAGTGATGAGTTGTGGGGATGGAGATTGGGGTCAGAGACAGCTTTATGCGACGTTTTAGAGAAATAACAAGCGTAGACACACGTAAACGTAACATATGACGAACACACAGTCAACACAGATATATTGTGAAATAGCATAAAAGTGTGTATTTTCTTTATCAAAGCATGAACTGAAATCGAAATGGGAGAGACTGTTTCTCTTACCACTAATTCTACATGCAAAATATATTAGATAAATTTATTACTACTTTTTAATTCAGTCTTCGTGTTTTAATGCTCTGGCGGAGTCGCTACAGAAAGTTTTCAGCAGCCAACGTAACGTACAGAAGCCTAGCAGCCACGGTGAACCTATAGATCATCGTCAAGAATTGTTGACAACAGCAGACGTTGAGCATACTCACTTTTCTTTACCTTCTCATCTCGATCTTTGATTGACAAGGAAGATGGTTGAACTTTTCTGCAACTAGAATATAAGTGAGATTAACATCCAGTCGCACCACATAATTGCCCATGTTACAAAATAACAAGAACAAAATGCAGTTCAATAACACAGAAGGGCTATACCCATGTTTTCACCAGAGCAGCAAAGGACAAGACACTAGGGATTTCCTACCATTGTGAATATATGTTATTTAACTATACAAAAATCTACAATAGACATGATTTCAACATGTGCACATTATGGAATTAGTTCGTAAGAATATCCAAATTGGTGGAGATGAAAAATTCTTCATAAAACCAATCCAGCAATAGAACTTCGCAAACAGAAATAGAAATAAAAATTAATCAATGAATAACTATTATCCTTGATGCCGACATCCACTCCTGAAGACCTGTGTGTAACACAATTAAACATTGGTTGGCTGGAATCTTAAGGGATCACAAGGTTCATTAATCTTCAATACCAATAACTAAAAGGATATAAAGACACTTCAAATCACAATGACTTACCACAGCACAAGGCAGAATTAGTTTCCTTGATGTTCCCATTTTCTTCATAAAACCGTGTCACTTAATTATATTGCAACAAATAAGGACCATATAGAGTGTGTGTTCCGGTTCATCTCTTCGTAATTATGTAGATTTCAAGAATTCACCTTGTTTAATGCTCATCTGGTCCATCAATAGTTCTACTTCTACCAATTGCTGCTAAACAAATTTACCCATGTTAGCTACTAATAGGTCGCTGTCGTCATTTCCATCCAAGTATATGCCATTATACAAGCATGCAGCCTCTAATCCATCTCTCTACAATTCTCCATTACTCTGCAATACAAATTGGCAACACGCAGAGGTCCTTATTCGCAAGGGCGAGACTTATGTTTTAATCATCATTATTGTCATTAGCTCTCTGTCACAAATTTTTATGGAGTTCAACTAGATGTTTTTGGAATCAACCTGTTACGATTCAGTTGTCTCTGATATATCATCCTTCACCATAGAGCAATTGTCAACAAATAAATGACATTCTACTTCAAGCAAGATTTCAGCACTAGTTCTCCACATACTTCCTGTTTACAGAATCAAGTCCTATGATGTTCATCTTCATAACCTATGCAAAAGTCATATCGCATTCCAAACAATATAAAATCTTGTGTTTGATGAAAAATCTTCAACAAGATTTAGCTTTCACAAAATCACAATCAATTTCCTTTAAAAGCCTCCAATGCACTTGAAAAATGTTTAAAGACTGTGTTATATCCAATTATTGTAACACATTTTGAATAATGCTATTCATCTCCACTAGATATGATCACCAATCCATCTATGCAGCAGGTGACATGCTACGAAATGATAAGGCCAATTAAGTGTGGGGATATGAGACATTTTATTGTTCTTATCATTTAATGGCACATCATGTGGTAATCACGTCTAATGGAGATCCAAAAAACCATTCTCGAATTATTCAACAGTTGATATCCTCTAACCAACAGGGGAAAGGGGGATGAAGCAATTTCTCAATTCAATAGTTGCTATCCTCTGAATTACTCAACAATTGATATCCGCGTTAATGGAACTGTGCCAGCAACCACAGTAATTATAGTACCATAGCCTGTATATTCCTTTTTTCATACGTAGGCTTTAAGGCCTCTTCATTGCTAGCCATAATTTCCCTTCTAGGATCTCCAATAATTTTAGTTGTGATTTAGCCCCCGTTTGTCTCCCTTTAAAACAAAATTCTTTAATTCCTAATTTTCAATCACACATTCACACAATAAAATATTTTACACATAAATCCAAAACTTTTCCGTACTTTTTAACCACACATTCTCTAAAAAATACTATTCAAAACATCATTCTTTCTCAATAATGGCCATCAAACGGGGCTTAGAATCAAGATGATAATATTATATTATAGTAATAGCACCATGTCATATTTAACTCTTCATCATGTGTAATACCATGCTACGTTATTCCACCTTAACTTGGATAAGCATCTCATTTCAAGGACGATTTTGGAACAAAAATAGCAACAATCGCGATCCCTGCGGAGCGTAGCAATTGTTAAACTGCGAGGATAATTAGACTTTAATATGTTGTGAAACATTTTCAAGTTATACACACATCAAGACAGGACAGACTCGAATCATGTTTAAAAATTAAGGCCAAGTCTCAATTCTATTTTTCTTCATCTCGGGGCCAATAGTTTGTTATTACAGGTTATAAAGATGATATCTATCAAAAGTAACAGATCTGTTATGTAAATATTAATTCAAACATAGTATTACACAGAAAAGGCTCGGAAAGAAAGAAAAATTCAGATTAAAATGCTAGGACATGAGTATCCATAAGAATGACATTCTTATGACCGTTAAAATATGTCAAAAGCTTTAATTCTCATCAATTTATCAGCTACAGATTTGAAGAAACAATCTAAAGCAAGTTCAACAGAATCATGGTTTATTATATTCCTTTTCATTTGAGGAAGCATCAGATTACACATTATATTCATCAAGAACAAGCAAGAACTAAAAGGTATCAACTGAAATTAGAGTTGGAAATAAAAATTTACCCTTGTACAAGAATGAAATGTAGTACCTTCCTGAAAGATTAATGGTTGTTGTGCTTTTCTTCACTGATATTGACTCAGCTGAAGAATGTAATTGAGCATTCCCAAAATCATCAACCATTGGCAAACTAAATGATGATAGCAATGGATCAGGAGATGCATTGCTGGAAGAAACTATAGAAGAAGACCCCCCAAAAAGAGACTGCAGATTTCCTTCTGTGAGTTCTCTCAACAAAGACAGCATGGAATGTGAACCAGATTTACGTGATTTCCTCTTGTGCTGCATCTAATCTCCAGTCAAGGAAGAACAAATGACGGTGTTTAAGTTCTCGTTTTCATGCCTTGATGAAATGAACAAATATGTCACGCAAACAGAAATTTCCAATGTATTAAAGAGAAATTTGAGAGCAAAAACATTTGATATTGAGATGATGCCATACTTCAAAAGTTTTCAAGATGGTTCGAAGATCCTTTGAATAACAAAAAAGATACAAAAAGTTCCCTTGGGCGCAAATAGAAATGGTAGATTACTGCTGCTAATACTTCAAAGTCTTTGTTACACACAGGTTCATAGGCTAAAGCAACCAAAAAAATCTTAGACTATATACATTATGCCCATGTTTGAGCCCCATTTTTGGGCCACAATGTATTTTGGAATAGTGTTTTGTTGGAGAATGTATGGTTAAAAATAAGGAAAAGTTTTAGGTTTACATATAATATTATTTTATTGAAAAATGTGTGGTTGAAAATGAATTTTGAAAAAATGGAGACCAAACATAGGTTATATAACTGTATGGAGAAATGGAAGAATAATGCAAAAATAATAATAATAATAATAAATAAATAAAATAATAATAATAATAATAATAATAATTATTATTATTATTATTATTATTATTATTATTATTATTATTATTATGAGATCTCCAAGAACATTGCAAGAAGAAATTCAATTAAAACCATAACATGGCAAAAACACAATCTAAAACAAAAGGATATCTTAAAGATATTCCTGTGTTGCAGGGTTATATGTGCAACCAAATCAAAGCCCACTCTCATTACACAAATTGGACACACCTGCAAGGAAAGGACTTCATTAGAAAGATTGCCATGAAAAGAAGCGTCTAAACATTTGTTTGCAGAAATGCATGAGAAATTGCAATATACGAAATCTGATATCCAAGTTCCTGAGGGAACAACCTTAATAAATTATTCCTTCCTAGGGGTGAGAGGACCCAACCCGACCATAGAACAATTCGAACCAAGTTTTCGGGTTGAGCCCAAATGCAACCTGAAAGCCGACCCAATGCCTCTTAAAATACAAACCCGGACTGCGGTCCAAGCATGTGTTTATAAAGCAAAAGATTTATAATTGGTTTATAAATTGTTTGGTAGGCGTCCACATGCCCTACTATTCCCTGTAACATGAAGTGAGCCGCTTTTTTTGTCAGCAGTTGTAGGCAAATTTAGTACCTCATTCCCCACTGTCGGGCAGCATTCGTTTACTTTGATTTTTAAATGACAATAACGGCCCTGTGTGTGTGTGTGTAAGAAGCGGTTTTATGCCAGAAATCAATTTGGGTATAGGAGGCCATTTGGTCATTTCATCTTCATAGATAAGGGTGTTATTAAGATTTCCTTAACTGTCAATTCATAAATGGGGTTTGACAGAGAAATGCTTTATAAGCATTTAAAATTCAATAACAAATCCTTTCCAAACACAGGATTTTTTTTTTTTTTTGGGGGGGTGGGAACCTGAAAACCGAACCGAATGGTCACCAAACTGACCCGAATCAAGTTGGGCCTGCCGGTTTTTGGGGTATTTTGCTCAGTCATAATCCTTCCTAGTGGCAAGTTAGAACCTGAATACACCCCAGAAAACAAAGTTATTAAAAAGTCTCAGTTATCAGAACAATACTCTGTTAAGAGTTTGATAAGTTATAGTGTTGCAACCTCAAAAATAACTGTACTTTTTAGAACTGAACCTAGTGCACCTCTTGGCCATTTTTTAGGTATGCACGTTTTCAAATTAAACTTTTGAACTTCTAAGTCCATCTTCGTCTTAAATGTTGATCGATTTCAGTTTTGTCAAGTGATGTTTATTATTTGGCTTAGTTGCCGAAAAACGTTAAAATATATATAATTCTGTATTTACTTTAGCACTGATTTTCTACAATCTTTGTTAGTAAAATACAGGAAAGAAAAAATTACACTGTACATACAAGTATACTTTGACAATAAGAAATTCATCTTCTGAAAGATCTGAAGATGTGGAATTGCCTGAATTGCCAGACACTGTGGGCAAAGACAGGTAGCTGATATAACTTTTCATTTTTGCCTACTAAATTATTTAATACCCCAGAATTTTTGTTTGTCATGCTAATGGGGCACATATGGATGGTAATATTCAATGCTATTTTCGTGTTGCACTTACACTCGGTGTGTCACAGAAATAAAGCATACATAGTCCCTTTCTCCAAAATTAAATGATCTGTTTTTGGAAATGTTCTCAAACACTGACCTCATCCCAAAATAGGAACAGATTTTAAGAATGACATTTATTAAAGTAGATAATGAAACTAACAAGTATTTTCCCATTAATTTTGATAAAAATGAAAAGTTATTTCAAATACCAACACTTCAATTCCCAGCTAAAATTTAATGCCAACGTGAAATATCTCATAATCACCAGCGCAGTAACTAGAAAGAGCAAAGACAAGGAACAATACCCCATTCTTGGCCTCTGCAGGATGCTCATCATCGACGTGGCAACATAGTCTTACAATATCAAAATATTCAGAACAGAATGGGCATGGGTACTCCTCCCTTATATCATCATCCAAATCCATTTCATCAAACCCCATCAACATTTCTGCATCCAAACCACGACTTTTTATCCCTAACACAATATCCAGACATAAGACCCATCAAAACCAAAATTTTACATAAATATCCATTTATTTAAAATATAATGAACCCCAGAAAAAAATTTAAATTTTAGAAGTAATGTGCAATACCCATCTTTATTTCTACAGTCTTCAGTTAAAAATGGTGTCAACTTTAATGCCCAGCTCTCGTAAACGTTCAATCTTTGTTGAAAATTAACATTTAATTGTTAATTTAACAAACCCCCAAGAAAAAAATTGAGTCTTTTAAGGTAAATAAATAGCTCGTTCTGAACTAAACAAACTTTCGTAAAAATCAAACTTAAGCAATCATTAACTTCATGTTATGAAATCAAAAACTCGAGATAAAACTTATCTTAATGTGAAAATAAAATAGCCGTTACACACGAAATTTGTAATTTTTAAAGTAGAAATGGAAAATCTGAAGGCGTGTTTACCAGATCGACGTTGAAGAGCGCATTGACGGCGCTTGCAAGCGGATGAAAGGCGAGCAGTCCAAGAATCAGCAGCCATGGCTTCCCCTCATTTAATTTAGATTCTAAATGAAAATCTTGGATTAAACTAAGTGAATAACATAGTATCTAATTATCGATTATTGAAACAAATGGATAGATGAGGAAATACAGGACTCAGGTAACTTTTTAGTCTGCTTTTTTAATGATTTCGTTTTGATTTGGTATAACTTCAAATTTTAAGAAATTTAATAATTATTTTTATTAATTTTAATTATATATTTTACGGAAAAAAAAAATTAATCACACATTTTAACGTTTAATTTCTTTAAAATCTAATTTTAATCTACGTCAAATTATAATTTTAGAAGGTTTGGGGTTGGGGGTCTCGCAGTTGAATGGGGCTATAATTGATAGTTTTGTCCTTCAACTTTCATCCAACATCATCTTGAGAATTTATTTATTTTTTTGAAAAAAAATAACTTATAACTTGATGCTGACCAACTAAAAATGGCCAGAAAGTATCACTCAAAAAATTGAGTATGAAATATTACAACAAATAATATAACAAAGAGGAACAAATGGACTGAACTTGGCCACAACTCTCTTTTACTTAAAAGAGCTCTGAAGTAGGCCAGATATTGGCAATTTCAGGTCATATGTCAATCTCTGGAGAACCAGTGCTAATGAGTGCACGTCCGATAGGGCTCTATGGGCTGAACCAACCAATGGAATACCGTAGTATTCTCGAAGGGCTTGTAAAGATACTTTAGAAGGAACTTTCGATCCTGATGACAACATTTAAACCAAGTTAGCTATCAAATGCAAATGCATCCATGAACATGTGTTCTGAGCAAAGGAGAGAGGGGAAAACCTTTAGATTTCATCAACGCACGAGCCAGTGGAAGGGTGTCGATGAATAACCAATCCGAAGGAATCTCATAAGAGCAGCGACTAAATTCTCTTTTCAAAAAGGGGACGTCAAAAGTGCGAGCATTGTGAGCAACTAAAACTACATCTCCACCAGGTATCTGGCGGCTTTGGATATACTGCAGTAAGATGGGAATCAGCTGCTCCATCCTACAAAGCAATTGTTTACAAAAGCTTATTTATTCCTTCAACTAAGTCGAGACAAGCCAATTATTAACTCAAAGCCGAACATTTGCCTCGTAATTTTCAGACAGAGAAAAGCACGTGGTATTTAAAAGATTCATATACAGAACCTTGTGTGTGAAAGTGAGCATATCGTAAACATTGTCACCACATTGGTAGATCAGAAAGGCACAATTTTTACACAATGATCTATATCAAAGTTTACAATTTCTGTTATTAAAATACCTGGGAACATCAGATCTATTGACCATGTTGCTTGAAATACCGTGAATGTATGTATTTGGCACATAACGTCCCGGATTCACTAGAGTCTGGAAAGTACTGTTTTCTCCTCCTCGTAGATCTTGTAATGCAATCTCAATGATCCGATTATTCTCTCTGCCAAGTCCAGTAGTTTCGATATCGAAAACAATAAAAGTTGCAAGGCTTTCCAAGTCTTTGCTTTCAGCAATATTTGGTTGAACATAATATTGACTTCTTTGTATTTCATTTGTTTCTAATTCATATGTATTTAACTTAATGCTACTTGTTTCCTCTGAAATTTCATGTCTGATACTAGTTTTGCTGCTCAAGGTGTCCTTGTTTCCTCCTGTTTTCGTATTTACAGATCTTCTAATCCACCTCCTACTATATCCTCCTTCAAGCTCATATTTATGAGAACCAAGAATCTTGAAGCTTGAATTGCCAACACTACCCCTACCTAACTTATATAAACTTCCCCACCAAGAATTAGTTAAGGTGTGAATTTTGCATCGAGGAATTTGCAAGAGAGAGAAGCACATTGCAATTGTTTTCATCCGAACCCAAGAATGACCTCACTACCAGATCTGAAGTGGAGAGAGTTTGCAAAATAGCTTAACCTGCAGTCGGTGTCACAACAAATATTAAACGAAGGCATAATACAGATGCCAACATACTTTAAAATAGTACTCTAATATTCGGCTTAGCAACTTGTCCCTAGCTGCTCGTCGTCATAAATAAAATAATCATTCAGACAACATTTTCCCGGAAAGAGGACTTCACCTGAACACTGCCACTGTTTGTAAACTAATTTTACTGCAATTTATAAAGGAACACAAATAGAATCCCACAGAGCAAGGAATATGGTTTTAATCACTGGTGGAGTATACGGTCTCACTTACATCTAAGGAAAAATTCATATTGAACTAATATAAACATGAGGTGTTTAACTAGAAAGGATGATAAAGGCATGCAGAGGATAACAAGCTCATTATCAATCACATTACGCATTGAAGCAGTGTTGAATTAAAATGGTTGAATGATGCTGAATATCTACGGTCACGTAGATTAGTTCTAGCATGCTGCAATCATAGTCCAGTAGCATAATTTATCTTCATTATTCTATGGAACAACTGCTAGAATTGTGAGTATAAGCTCCTCAACATGTGTTTAAAATAAGTGCATAATGAAACAGAGGAAAGGGTTGTGCCCTGCACTCTTCCTATCAACTTACTAAAAAGTTCATAATTCCAGCCCCAATTGAGATTGATATTAGAGGCCAACTCCTGATTGTCAAATAACAAAAGTTGTTATAGGTGTTTGGTAAATTTAAAATAAAAGAGCTTATAGAAGAATTTATATCATCTGGTAGCAGATTTTGAGAAGCAGCAACATAGTAACTTTCCAGAGTATGCTTTTAGCTTTTCCATTTTCCACTAAAATATTAAATTGAACATTAATTAATTAAAGTAATTCGTTTTATGTCCTAAGTTCCAATAATAAAGCATCTTCCATTCCATAGTTCACATTGAAGATAATTTAAATTTATTTGATTTTTTTTTTTCTTATTATATGAAAATGGAGAGGTTGACAACTGAATTGCAGGAAGTCTCATGCATAAAATATAATTAAAAATTATTTTAATATTTTTCTACTATATTGATTATGCTTTTATTTTATAATTTTTATGAATTCTGAGATTTAATAGATGTTATTTTTTTAAATTTGAAATAAGTATAGTGCATTTGAAATAATTATAGTGAATACACTGTTTTAGACAAATATTTGATAAAATAACTTAATATTATAAAAGTAAAAATAAATGTGAAAATATTACTAAATATATAACAAATACAAATAACATAATTACGATCAATGTCCATTTTATTAATTGTATACATGCACAAAAATAAATCACTTTTGTTTTCCAAACACCCAAGTTCAACAGTTTCAAAATAAAAATTTACCAAATACTACTGTTATTGTTCTCATAGATGATTTTTCTTCAACACAACTACAGTTGATTCTCTTAAAAGCACAGTAATATCTAACCAAGCCTCGATGTGGTGCTGATAGAAAAATTGCAACTGCTGTTATCCAGTTTCACCTATGACCTATTTCATCCCAAACGCCAAAACTGCTTATCTTGTAGCTGCAAAAAATAGCTTTTCAACCTATGGTTACAACCAGATCCTGTCTAAGACGCAAGTGACTCCCTGTCGAAGTTGTTAAGAAAATACTTTCTGAACGAAAACTGAAGAACCCTAGATGATTACAGTTATTGTATGCTGATAGCTTAGAGGAAGATTAATGTACGCTATACTTGGAAATCTACCATCTAGAAACAGTCCTAAGTGAATGCTGAAACTGAATACAATTTTCAGCTAGTCTTTCCTGACATCTCAAGGAAAATAATCTGGTTCAAACAACAAATAGGACGTGGGCATTTATGTATTTGTATTGGAAAAGTAAACGATTGCAAAGAGTCAAAAAATCAATTTTGGCTCTAGCATCCAGATCCCCGTGACTCACTGTAAGTGTAAATGATATCTAGCAAACCAGTAAAAGATAATCTCCAAGAAATGGCTCTGGAACGAGAATGCTTAGAGAATTTGTACTTCAAATCTGGCAAATCTTTCATCCGTCAAGTTTCTAAAGCAAATATAATGCGCTCTTAGCATATAAATCAACTATCAGGTTGCCAAATACACAACGGCACAGAGCAAAAGCTACCCGTTTATACTACTATGTAAATGCAGGCAATGTTTCTACATTTTAAGACACTTCTCACTGCAATTTTCCATTACCTGAAAACCTGCAGGCTGCACCTCAATACGCTCAACAGAAATAGTGGCATTTGGCTCAGCAATAAAGGATATTTAAGTGCAAGCGAAAAGTTGCTCGCTAAAAAAATTACACCAAGCAACAAGTTTGATTACAGGTGTATGTGCACAAATCTAGAAGCCCTTCACTCTCAAGAAATCAAAAACTAATTTAAAAGTTAGTTTTGACTGGATATCTCAAAGTAAATTAGCCAAAAGCTAACACAAAATATAAGAGCATCAAGGTAACATCCAAAAAAATTTCGTAACGTGGGATAGAAGTGCTACACAAAAGACTGGAAACAGTCATAATTACCTTATGGAGTTTCTAACCTCTTTTCCTGAAAGTCACAGAGATCCCCAAATTCTCTGCAAATTGTTTCCTACAGCCTATAAAATAGCACTCTCCTATCGAAAGAAAAATCTTATCTAACTCATCAACAAAGCCCTGATGCAGAAACTTTGAGCTGCAAATAAAACTATTTTGTCCCTTGACTTCATCAAAAAGTTGTGTAATCTGTTTTCTCTCTCTGCTCATTCATCAATGCCCTGAACTCCAATCATTCAAAATATCCCTAAAGACGCTTAACATAAAACCTCCCACTCTACTTCTCCCATTAATCATCAATCAACTAAACTTGCCTAATCAATTAAGATAATGTTTATAAACAGTTTATGTTGACCTCGATTTTTGACTGGTGACGTGGCCAACAGTTCTCAGTTCTACTCACATTCACGAGTTTAACTCTTGCACACTTGTACAAACCGTTAAAAGCGCGTGAATTTCTCCGACAGTAAAGGAGGCGGCAACGAGCACTCTAACAGTCAAATCAATCAACTTATATGTATTTGGGTGTGAAATGGACGGAAGACATGAGCTACGGACACTGATGTATATAGAAAAAATGAGTGTTAGCAACAATACTATGAGTGTGTAAAATTGCATCACATTCTAATGGCACTATGCGTAAGCTTTTATAGTAGAGAGTTGGAATGATTATCGTTGGATGAAAAGACGCGTAGTTTCATATTAACAATTGAGGCGTACTCTCCTAGGAGTCACTCCATTAGTACTAGGTTCAGGGTATTTAATGATTTTGAAAAGTAGTCACCCCATAATCTAAGCCTAACATCTGAAAAGTAGACGACAAGTTGACTATTAGGCTTTTGCTGCAGAGAGGTCACAACAAATCAATAACAGATGATCTTGTACGGAAAATCTCTTTGAAGAGGTAAGAGAATGTGATACCCTCAAGTGTCTGAGCCTATTTGTTTTGAATTAGTGCTACAGTAGGTCGTACCACCTCACCTCGGCCATGAAGGGTTCAACCTCTACATGGCAGTTCGGCAAGGTGGTGCATCACTTCAACTATCATGTTATATGGCCTCAGATAGGCCATGTAGGATAGTGACGAGGAGTGTAAGCCTGAATTCGTTTGCTAGCTGGTTGTCACGTGATTGATGCTTGGAGCCTCGTTGAATGAAGCGTAACAGTTTATAATCAGTCAAATTACATTTTTATCCAAACATGCACTTAACTTCATTCTAAAGGTTATATGATACATAGTCATTTGTGAACCACTTAAATTACAGAGGTCAATTGCATTTCCATCTTCCATTCCACTATCTTATTGTTTATAGCTCATAAACGAAACAAGAATCCAGCTTTTAAAAAAACATTACAATTGCAAATGGGAACTTAAATGAGCAGAGTCTCAAACAAGAGCCACCCAAGAATGATATCATTCACGATGCTGACATGTACCATTTCGACTACCATTAAATAACCTCTCATTTGTGAACAAATCAAAAAATAAGAGAAAAGTACACATGTAAACTAATGACTTTGGATAATATTCAAGAGGACTGAAAACAAATCAAAACTTAAATAACACCTTAAAGAATAGTAAACCATCTCAGAAAAGTTTTGGAAAACCCCATAAATTTGTCCCAAACTTTCTCATACTCAAAAAGGACAGTTTAAAACCAACTCATTTCAATTTCAGCATATAAAATTAACATTAATCCATAAATTCGATCCACCAGCCGTCAAGATATCTAAAACAACGTGTTACTTCACACCTAAAAAGACATTCCAGATCAACCCATTTTCAATGTAAGCAACAATACTTAATTCCCGAATCACAAATGGAAATTTCAAAAGAAGAGCAAAACAATAAATGTGAAAACTTTTAATAACCATGAGTCTAACCCAATTAAAACAGACTTGTCATTTTCAGCAGACCCCGTTAAAAATATCCATAAAAAATGAGACAGAATCCCAATTTGAAGGGAAAAAAAACTATCATTTCACCCGGGACCGCCAAAAATATCTAAAAGAATCTTGTATTGCCACGCAAAAAGACATTCAAGAGCAAACCCATTTCAAAATTCACAAGTAAATTCAGAAATGCAAATAGATAAGATAATAAGATGTAAAGAAACATGCCTGTAAGCGCTTAATCGAGCAGCAAAAGCATTCACTCAAAATCTTCTTTAGTGAATTCTGCCTGTGTAAAATTTTTTGTGAAATCAATCATGTACATAGAGGATAGCGAAAGAGAGAGAAATAATAAAGAAAGAGTTCAATAGTTGAATAAAGTGGATTTTGGAGGGGAGAAGGAATTTTTTGGAGTGAAGAAACTGCTAACAATTTGTGGAGTGAAATTGAACAATGCACATCAACTCACACGCACACGGCACGCCCATCAAAAATTGCGGATCATTAGGCCCGATCCGTTTTTTCCGGGCCCACGTTGCCTCACATTCATTTTCTCGAATTATTTGGCTTGCTATTCTTAGCCCTTAATTCCCATTTTTTTCTCTTTTTTTTAATCACATTTTTCAATAAAATAATATTACACGTAAATTAAAAAATATATTTTTTTAACTACACATTATCCATCAATCTACTATTTCAGAATGCATTCTATACCAAAAATGAAATTCAAACAGACCTTTAATTAGAGTTCATTTGCCATCTTGGGATCATTCTTGCTTGTTGGTATGAGACATAGTAATTCGATTTGATCGAGACATTGATTCGGTTAAAGCACTAGATTATCGGGTCGGAAACGGTAGCTTTCTATTCAATTAAGTACTAACGTAGTTGACGAGCTTGTCTCTGACTTTTTTGATATTTGTGTCCAAGTTTTGAACGGATTGAAATTCTCATTTTCTTCTGTCGATCATCGAGGTCATACTGCCTAATAAAATATTCGATGATATAGAATGATATTTAAAAGGTTAGTATAATATTTTCAAGTTTTTTGCTCTTGATTGTTAAATGTGTAAAGGTGTTTGTTTGGCACAGCTTATTTGAAAATAATTTTTTCTCAAATTTATTTTCAACCACACATATTCCTCCAAGCAAAATAATTTTGTACATGAATTTATAATTATTCTTTACATTTTAACCACACTTTATAAAAAAAATAAAAAATTCGTTTTTCACTTCAAATAATTTCTACCAAACAAACACATAATACAAACTAGAATAGAATTTAATTTTTTTCATGGGCATATAGATTGATTTTTTTTTTTAAATTAATGAAAATATTGCAACAAAAGATATATTTATGTATAGAATAGGGATATTTAAATAGCAACAAAATGGCCTTTGCACGCGGGTAATCTTGCAAATTCTCAAAGAATTGGTCATGGAATTGAACTTTGATCATACCATTTAAAATGAATTTTTGAAAATCGATCAATGAAGACGAGTGAATTTAATGAAATCTATCAATATATTCACTTTCATCTATTTTTGTCAAGTTCAAATGTGTTTCGATTCACTTATGAGTTTGATCCAATTAAGAACTCGAGTTAGTGATTTTCAACTAACTAGCGAGTTCGATCTAAACTATAGAACTATAGTTCGATATTTAAATCATAGACTTGAAATATAATTGTTTTGAACACTAATAAATTATAGGTAAAAAAAAAAATTTACATCATTTGTTGTAACATTCATAAAAGTTATTATTTATGTAGACTACAAGTCTACAATTTTAATCAATTTTGTCAAGTTTTCTTTTCAAATATTTTCCAATTAACTTTTTTGCCCGACTTGTAAATATTCTATGTAAATTGTTAATCAACCCACTACTTTTGTATAAATAGAAAAATATTTTAAGCCTAAAAGTAAGATGAAGGCGTGATATTTGAATTAATTCATAGGTCATGTGTGTCGATATTTATTGCATTATAGATGATTTAAATTGGCTAGTCCCTGTTTGTCCCCCATTAAAATTTTAATACGTTTTACTTTCTCATCTTTTCAATCACACATTCCTTGATAAAATAATATTAAACGTAAATTTTAAAAAAAATATTCCTTCTTTTTTAACCACACATTCTCCCCAGTATTACTATTCCAAAATACATTATTGTCAAAAATTTCATTATAATGGAGGCCAAACAAGAGCTAAATAAATGTTATACCGTTCAATACAAACAACTCCAAACACAGACCAAAAGCACGAGGATCTTTAAGATTGATTTTGAAATAAAAGCTACGATTCTTTAATCTTTTCATATGTAGTATATCCCTTGTATAATGCTCATGTTGGTTATAAAATTTGTTGCGTAGAGAAAGGTCACGCTAGCAAGATGGAATGGAACTATTATTGTACCACAAGGAAGATCTTGTGACATTTTTTTCTTGCGACTAGTTGATTTCAGTACATCATGGAGCAAAGATCCACAAATTTGGACTATTGACTTCTATCTTGCCCACTCACCCAAGAAATCTCATGTTATAGGGCATCTCATTGCTGGAAAACAAAAGTTTTCATATCTTATTATACTTGTTAATGGAAAACATATACGTTATTTCAGTCATGTTATATTTACATCATTTTTTACATTTTATCACGTGACAACATACCATTGGACAGTTTATATTTTTGACAATTTTTTCATACAATCAATACTCGCCACACTTATCATGTCATCCATAATGTCAAAAAATAACATACAAATGGCATTTCCGGTGTTATTTATATAAATTTACGACATCATTTGAGTAAGTTCTTAAAATAGAAGCATATTAGAGAATGTACCTTCCATTGTACAAAGTTTTGTAAGATTCTTAGTTCTTTTACCTTTTTCTTTTCTTTTTAAAGGGAATCCAAGTTATCCACAATCTGAATTGAGATTCACAGTTTCACAACATTCTCATTTATTTATCCTCTCCTAACTAGTTTTTTGGCATATTGACATATCAACTTTTGATGACAAATGGTATCATCAAAAAATTAAAAGAGAGACAATCAAACGTGAATAACATATATCACCTCTCAATATACGAAAAACAGCTTTTCTTTTACACGTTGCAACTAGAATATGTATTATAACAATCATGCAAATATAATCTTTTTTAGTGAACCGGATTCATAAATCACGTGTTAAAAAATCATAATACATTTAATAGTACTCAACGTCTCAACCCGATTCTTCAAATTTTCTTTCATCGCATCATTTTTTAGGTATAGCTTATAAAAAACAGAATGATAGTGCTTGAATCTCCAACCTTTGAAGTAGTGAGGATATGAACTCAAACCTTGAAAAACAAGGTTATGGGTTCCCAACTTATGTAATTGTGTGAATATGGATCCCTATGTCATGAAAATCATAAATGTGACTTAGAGATGTTAGCAAAAACCGTAAAAAATAATAATAATAATAATAAATAAATAAAAACTTTTGCAATGCAGTACCATCCAAATTTGTATTTCATGTATATGCTAAAATTATGCAACGACTTTACAATATAATGGCACTAAGCCCACTAACCACATTAATAATGGCTTCAAAAAACTTTTGAGCGAATCTACAAGATAACGGTAACGAGCATAATAATCACAATAATGACGACTTGAAAAAAGTACCTTTTAAATTATTTAAATTTACTATGCAAACTTAGGTCTAATCTAGAGTGGTCAGCCATGTAGTAGAATGGTAGAGAAATTGACAGATTTTTTAGTAGCGACGATAGTTATCATAGGTGAATCACAGCTATCAATTGTATAGTTAGAAATGGAGTTTCTGGGGTGCAGCTGAAGGGTTAATATCCCTTGAGTCATTCGTCGTTGGAAAAATACAATAAGTCACACTGTCTTAAGTTTTTGAATATTTTCATTAAATTATGAATGGTAGATATTTTTCAACTTCAGTTAGTAAAGAGAATTTTTGGTGCAATTTTCTCTATTTTTCACATTTTCATTATCTATTAAAATATACTTTTTCATACTTTTAAGTTAGGTGAGATCATTTTAATTAAAAATATCGATATAAATATGGTTACGACTTTTTTTTTCAAATGTGATTGACGAAGAATTACCAAGTTAACATAAATTGATATTTTAGAATAATTTAATTAAACTAATTGAAATTCATTAAATATTTTATATTGCTATTTTTAAAAGCACCTTCTCTAATTAAAATCTATACTCTTTGACATTTGTACAATATTTCTTGCACCTCTCCCAATGAGGCTCCAGAATGGCCGCGTAGCAACCATGTAGCAAGTGAACCTAAACCCATATTCCAGTTTTTGTCGAACCCTCATCAAGAGGTTGAACCCATGTGGAGAAGCCAGACTCGTACAGAGGATCAAACCCCTCACGGATGATGCGAGGCAGTTTGAGGCGTTGCGGAGGATCTTCAATACATGATATTTTGTGATTGATTGATGAGAACACTCACTTTAATAGCCATACTACTAAGTTAATATGTCAAGTTTAGCCCATATAACTTGGGCCATAGAGCTGCAAATGGTTAGAACACTAAATGCACATAAGTTTAGGATTGATAGAATAACGCCTACGATAAGGTGCATCGACCGTTCAGATGATGTCACGTGTTTATTCATCCAATGATTAATATTTCTTCTCTTCTACTATTAAAGCTCACACTTAGTATAATTTGAAAAAAAATGCAAGTGTATGCTTTCAAACTATAACTTTGCTCTCTCGCTCTCTTCAAGTACACTCCCGAATTTGAACCCGTTTTACTTAGTGGTTCACATTTTTAGCACGTCTTGCACTCAAATAGCATTCATACATAAATTGACTTAATCGTTGGAGTACTCGCGACCGCTGCCTCCACCATCAGAGAAGATAACATGCTCTAACGATTTGTCCAATTGTGTAGGAAAAAGCAACGTGAACATGAGAGAAAATAGGATATGTTGATCACGACACTCCTGTAAAAATCAAAGTCAACAATATCAATTCCAAAAAATTAAAGTATATTATCATAACATAAATTCACATAAAAAATGTGTAGCTTATATTTCGTTTAACTCATTTCTACAGTAAATACTTTAAACATTTATAAAAACATGATTAAATTGAAACCACTTTGTACAAGAAGATTAAAAAAAAAAAAAATTTATTCTAAATTAAAACAATTTAATTTTGTCTAAATTAAAAATTAAGAAAAAATAACAATTTCGAAATTGAGAATAAAACAATATAATCATATATAGAGCCTAAGAAAAGAAGTGCAAAATAGAACATATAGGTTAGGAAAAGAGGTTTTTGAATTTATTTTTTTAAAATGGAGGGGGTGATCCTATTATTGTTATAAACCTCGTGCAAAATAGAACAATTTAGTAATGTTTGAGCCATATTACAATTTTTATTCTCATTCTTCTACACATTTTTAACCACACATTCTTTAATAAATTAATATTTTACATCACATCAATAATTTTTCATTCTTTTTCAACACACATTCTCCATCAATCCACTATTCCAAAATATATTCTTTCAAAATAATATGGCTCAAATACTTATAAAAATAATTGAATTATACATTACATTTAGAAAATTATTTCGGTAATTAAAAATAATTCGAGATTACAAATGACGTTTTAGACTTTGCTACTTGTACAGGTAGCATGACAGATGCATGCCACACATGCATCTTGTGAACAAATTTTTAGTTATTAATAATAATAAAATAAACCGTTAACAAATAATGTGATAAAAATATATAAATTTGTTAAATAATGTGATGAAAATATAAAAATCAACGTAATAAATTATTTCGGTAATTAAAAATAATTTGAGATAGTAAATTCTTCCCCCGTTTTACAACCGTTTCTTCAATTTTACTTCTACAAAGGCAAGTAATAACATGATTCATTGTAGATGTATATGGATTTTTATTTATTTTTATTTGTATATGTAAAATATCGGATCCTACCTACCTGTTCTACTTCACCTGGACTAATAGATCCACAGAGGCTGAAAATTGCGAAGTCAATGGGAAAATGTTTAGGAATGTGCTTGATATATTGATTCATAATTGCCCTAATTTACAGCATATCTGTTTGCAGATTGAAAGGAAGCATTACACTGGTCCATTTGAATCCTATGGCAAAATCAAAACAAATGATACTCCTTACCACGAGGATTTATACCCTTTGCATTACCCAAATTTTTACTATACTCTCGAGGATATTTTGTCTGAGGAGGTTGAAAAGGAGGAAGGATTGACATGGTCAGTTCATCGACTCGGGAATATATTCGGGTTTTCATCGAATTGCATGATGAATTTAGTCGGAACCCTTTGAGTTAATGCATCAATTTTTTGTTTGGTTTGGGTAGGTGGGATGTGGTGGGTGGGGGAAGAAGAAGAAGAAGAAGGGGGATGGGATGGTGGTCGAAGATAAAGTTTTAAATGTTTGAAATTGTAGGTAGTAAAAAATTTTTTTATGTAATTTGCAAAAAAAAATAAAAAATTTATGATCACAAATGTAATTATTCTTTTTTAATTTTGATAATTTTTACCCTTTTAAGGGTTAAACTAACGGAATTGGACGGTAGGGAACTTTTCTCACAAAGCAGAGTTGTATTTCGCATAAAAGGTTTTAAACGGAGGGTTTCTGCGATTTCCAATAAGTATGAAATATAGAACATGAAAACTGTTTTTCAAGGGTTTCTACTATTAATCCAACCAAAAAGAATGAAGGGCAAATTGCAATGAGACTCTCAAACCTTTTCATAATATGAAAATGAGTCCCAAAGAGAAAAAAAACACTAGAAAAAGCAAAAAGTTAAAAATTAAAAATCAAGAACAATTAACGAAAGGGTAATTATATTACCACTACAAAACTTACTTGTTACACCACAATTTTAATATTTTTTTTATTTACTTGAATGACGCTAAATAGAATAACTTAATTACCCACAATTTTATACAAATTATTAACACAAAACATTTCCATGAAGACATCATAATTACCATCTTTTATCCATGAATCACAAGTATCATGGGGTGAGGCAGTGCAACTGGAGAAGTGGGTGGCACCGAATTTAGAGAAATAACAAATGCTAACAAATTAACAGGAGGAGAAGCCAGATTGAGAAAGGAAATTTGTATTTGTTTTCCTTTGCTCTCTCTCTCTCATCTGCTCAATTATCCCTTATCCGATGACTGTGATATATCAGATGAAATGGGGGAAGTGGGTACCAAATTGACGACCTAGGTCATCGGTACTTTTGTCCTTGTTTACATTGTCTTCTCGACCACAAACCCTAAAAGAAGTGTCAGGTACTCCCAGGTTCCGATAATATCTGTGATTAAGTTGATTAAAAGTATTGGCACCATTGTCTCTAGAATCCACCAAATAAATGATGGCGCCGACCCTTTTGGATTCGACAGAGGTGGCGATGACTGGATGTTTAGATTTGCCGTTGCTGCCTGTAGTGAGCTCTTCTAGTAGCAATGTTGACAATATATATCTCTACCAAGTTTGTGTCTTTCAAAAATCTAGAATGGGTGAAAGGAAAAAAATGAGGAAAAATATTGAGATGATGATTTTTTTAGGGCCGTTCTCTTTGTTGTTCGGATCATTTTCTGTTTTCGATTTTCCAAAATAGAGGAAATGCGTTCTCTTACCTATTTTCGAAAACGGGTTTTTGAAAACGAAAAAAAAAATTGTACACAAAACACCAAAACGATTTTTTCACGTTCTAGACGTTTTCAAGCAAAAACAGGGAAAATCTGGAAAAACGGGAAATGGCTATTTTTGAACAGTAACAACTCCTCCCAGTATTTCGATTTCTTCCCTCTTCTTCCAATCCATCCCCTATCTTCCTTCTCTCTAGACGCCGATTCTCTCTTGTCGACGCCCACGAAGGAGATGCGTCGGTATCGGAGCCGGCGACGTCGTTCGCGGCAGGGCGAAGGTGAAGTTCTCTCTATTTTCGATCTGAAATTTTGGGGGTTTTTGGTTTTTTCGATTTCAATTGTGTTGATTGGTGACGACCCATTGAT
>CAIGRN010110976.1:0-10140 GCA_903798345.1 Fraxinus anomala | reverse complement strand
CTTCAACACCAATAACTTCCCACCAAACAGTTGAAGTCAGGGATAGGACTGAAAAAAAATCAACACAAATCGGTCAAACCAACCAATCCAATCCAGCCCAATCCAATCGACCGATTTGGATTGGTTTTTAAGTTCGATTGGATTGATTCGAGTTGAAAAATCAAATTTGAGGTTGGGTTAAGGTGGAACTCGGGGTTATGAATTAAAATACAACCCAATCCAATGAATTATAATAATAATACCTAAAATGAAAACATAAATAGACACAATAGTGATAAAAATAGAAAGACTTAAAATGTACAAATGTCACTTTTTTACCTAGGCTGGCTGACATGAATACTATGTCCAAATGTAAAGTTATTTGACGATAAACTAAAATTTAAGGACATGATGATGATATAAATTAATCCCAAAAAAATTGTAAAAAAATACTTCATATTTTCAAACTTATTTATACATTATAGTTTTCAAGTGGTTACAAACTTTAAAAATTTGTCCAAATTCAACAAAAAATAATCGGATTCAACTTGAATTAGGCCATTGATTAGTTTGGATTGGGTTAGGTTTGGTTGGGTTGGGTTTAAGCACATAATTATATTAGTTAATTTGATTTTAGATCAAATTAATCATGTTGAGTTGGATTTGGATTGGATAAAAAATTAACACAACCCAAACCACGCCTAACCCTAGTCGAGGATACTGTCGAGGGGAAGACTTTTGTCGAGAGAAATGAAAAATCCAAAAGAGTGAAAACTAAGCATCTTTTTCGTCTTTGGTCAATTTCAATTTACTTTTTCGATTCAGAATATAACACCAATGACTACAATATTCTCATAGTACAGAAGTGGGTACTTGTAGAGCTTGAAACATGCATAAGATATATCTTAAATGGAGAATCATATTACAACATTGGTTGACAACATCCTATTTAGTATCATTATATCCATCCATTTAAAAAAAAAAAATTTATTTTTTACATTGCATGTTAGAATTTTGACAAGACATGGTTGTCAACCAATTTTGTACACTTAAATTTATTCTAAATGGAAACCTTATCGAGGTGTAAATATTCGGGTTGACTCGAAGGGTACAAATCTCCCATTTCGTTAAAGACGCAACCAAGAAAGTTGGGACACAGCTCAAGATTGGCAACGGTATTCGGCATGAAAGACTTGAATTTGAGAGAGGTTAAGCCCTTGTTTGACAATAATTCTTTCTCATTCATTTTTTTTATAATACTTATTTTTAACTACCCATTCTTGCAATAAAATAATTTTTACGTAAATAAAAAAAAATTCATACTACACATTTTTGGAAGGTTTAAAAATGAATGCAAATTTCCTTTTTAACAAACGGTGACCATTTTGCATTTGCAACGGTAAATTGGGGCTACTTTCGTACATGGACCACACAAATGGTGTGTGCAGTGACCGTTAATCAAATGTGGCCGTTGGATATCAAATTATCATAGAGGGAAAGACTTGATAAAATGTTAAACTTGTCTTATCTAATTCTACTGACTAATTAAAAAGAATAAATAAACAACTCAGCTCCAGAAATTTCTTCTTTTAAAACGTGTGGAGGCTCACAGTATTAGGTGTTCTGCGTTACAGCTAATAATAACCTCATGGAATGCAAAAAAATTAATTAATCTCATTTAAACCCCGCCTAAACCCCCTGTAATCTTCTTCTATATAAACGCAAACCCGGCCACACTCTCTCTCTCTCTCTCTCTCTCTCTCTCTACAGCAAAACTGACAGTGATCTTGCATTCTCTCTCTATATATATTTACACTTCAAATCTCAATTGTTTATATATATATTTATACGCACATAGAGACAGGGAACATCAATTCCTATAATTCAGCGTAATCTCCAAAAAAATTGGGATTCTGTGAGCGTGTTTTGTGATCGAATGGGGAGTTATTATAACGGCGGTGGAGATACGGAACAGCAGCAAAGGCAGACGTTATCGGCTCCGTTGAAGGCGAAGAAGAAGTCATCGGCGGCTTTATATCAAGCTGGTTCGGAGGTGGATGATATTGTTACCCTCTTACATGGCTCCGATCCGGTGCGTGTGGAGCTCACTCGCCTTGAGAATGAAGTCCGAGGTCTGTTTTCTATTCGATGGTTTTTATTTTTCTGGAATCTTTTTTTTTTATTTGTTTTTCTTTACCGAAATTTAAATGGAGACGTGCAAACTGTGAGCTATAAAAAGATTGGGGTGAAATGGTTGACGTTTAATTGGAGAATTGATATTGTTTAATTCTTAAATATACGATGGAGAATGATCTTCAGTTTCAGTGTGAATATGCCGAAATTTTAGAAATGTTGTCATATTTTTGAGTAATTATAATGTTATCGTATTTTAAATAATGTAATTACTAGTTATTTTGAAATTTTGTTATAATGACCTGAAATAATTACATACCTTTCCTGTTAAGATTCAGATTTTAAAGCTAAGAGTTGGGATGATTAGAGTTTTTGACTTCTGTAGATATCATATATGGAGAGGATTAAATGTGTGCTGTTGAAATTCAAATTCAAAATATTGATTCCCTTGCAACTGACTTGGGACAACTGCATTTGTGTGATGGTGGTCACAGGACATAGATTTTACTTTTATTTTTATTTTCTCTTTTTCTGTCCTTCCAATGGAATGAGAAAGAACGTGGAATTTGGGCAAGACTCCAAACAGATAGTGTCGTGTAGTATTGGCCTTAGAAGACAAATTTCCAACAAGAAAGGAAAGCTTGAAAAGAACAATTTGGACAGCATGTGGGTGTGCTGATGTGTCAAAAATAAAACAAATTTATTGGTCCCTCTCCACTTGCCCTCATAATGGACTAGGCACATCATTTCCATTTTAAAGAGGTGTCATGGTTCTCTTTTCAAGCATCCTTGTATTTACTATTCTTTGAGATTTATAGTTTGGCCTTGTTTAGTACGGTGTCAGTGGCCATGGCTAATCTTATACCTTTTTTTATGGTAGACATTATTGATTCATAAAACTAATTTGTTCCCTTTCAGTTATCACCCAGGTGTGGCCTTGGAATTATGAAACTAAAATTCTAGAAAATGTTAAAATTTACAACCATATTGGGTTTGGTTGGTGGCAAAAACTGAGAAAAATCACCCGGTTAAATATGCAGTTTTTTAATGTGTAATAATACCCTGTTCTTTGGCTATCCGTTGTTCTCAGGTGTCATGAGGCGTTTTTAGGTTTTCACAACTTTGCCCATCAGATGTGGAGTGCGTGTCTAAATAAATAAAACAGAAACTGCAAAGCTTATGTTGAATAAACACAGAGATAAAAAGTTACCTACAAGAATAAGTAATTTATTTTTCCTTGACGCCTAGCAGTTCAATCTTCTCTTCAATGCTTTTGGTCAACTAGTTGCTTCCTCTGTTGGCCTATCTAAAGGCACATTATAATACGTTGAAGAATGTTGTGTTTCAGTCAAATTTTTTTCTTCTTCAGTACAATATAATTGGAACTACCTCTGCCCTTACATCAATTTCGGCGATGCTTTTATTATTGTAACTTTGTGGCTATTTAAGTTGTGCACTGAAATTATCTAAAGGCTGAAGTAGCAAGCAGCCCCTTGATCAAGTGGAAAGAGCCTCACGAAAAATCTTCGTTTTAATTTTGCCTTTTAGAACTGAAAGTAAAAATTTGCAATTAAATAGACTTTTCATTAAAGTAAGTTTCAAAATATGCAGATAAAGATAGAGCACTGGGAGAGGCCAATGCAGAAATAAAGGCTTTGAAGTACTCTGAACGCCTTAAAGAGAAGGCAGTTGAAGAGGTACATCAATTTAAATCTCTCTGTTTACTGGTTCAAATGCTTTGAAGTGTCACTTTACTCATATTGCCTTTTGTTATTTAAATCTCCCTATTTACTTGTTTTAGCTATTTGTTTTGTGGTGAATTGATTATACGTATAAGTAAATTGAATATAGATCTAGAAAAGCTTGTTTACTATTTCTTCATGTTAATTCTCTTTCAGCTAACAGACGAGCTAAATAAAGTAGATGAAAAGCTAAAAGCCACAGAAGCTCTCCTTGAAAGCAAGGTATATGTCAGGTTGTTTACATTTTGATGAATTGGCTTTCGATTGCTATTTAAGCTCCTTCCCTTCAACATCTTTCTAAAATGAAAAAGCGACATCGGACTTTGAGATTTGAAATAAATGCTGATAATGTAATTTTGAGTTACTTAAAATATTTCAGAATCTAGAGAATAAGAAAATAAATGAAGAGAAAAAAGCAACTCTGGCCTCACAATATGCTGCAGAAGCCACACTTCGAAGGGTGCATGCTGCCCAGAAAGATGACGAGATGCCACCGATCGAGGCAATAATAGCACCATTGGAGGCTGAGTTGAAGCTGGCAAGGTTGGAGGTACTTATCAACTTCATGACATTTCCTCCTGCAATTTGAATGCTAAGTCAAACTTTACAGTGGAGGATCAATAAACTTTTAGTTTTTCAATTAATTGCCTTGCTTGAACTTATATTTTCATTAGGTAGCAAAGCTACAAGATGATAACAAAGCGCTTGATCGGCTTACTAAATCTAAAGAGGATGCTCTACTGGAAGCAGAACGTTCAGTTCAGATGGCTTTAGCAAAAGCTTCCTTGGTTGATGATCTCCAGAACACAAACCAAGACCTGATGAAACAGATTGAGATATGCCAGGTTACCTGTTTTAGAGCCTTTCCTGTTTAGATGAAAGCATGCAAAATAGTTAATGGCTGCTGCTCTAGATTCTTACGCTACAAAAATTGATTTTATTTAGGAGGAGAACAAAATATTGGACAAAATGCATAGGCAAAAGGTTTCTGAGGTTGAAAAGCTAACTCAAACTGTTCGTGAGCTCGAGGAGGCTGTTTTGGCTGGTGGCGCTGCAGCCAATGCCGTACGTGATTACCAGCGGAAAGTGCAAGAAATAAATGTACAAGGATATTTCTTGTTTTTAATACCGTACCAATTGATATGATGAACCTTTCTTAAGACGTCAAAGCTTATGCAGGAAGAGAGAAGGATTCTAGACCGTGAACTAGCTCGGGCTAAGGTTTCTGCAAATCGTGTTGCTGTTGTTGTTGCAAATGATTGGAAAGATGCCAATGACAAAGTAATGCCAGTAAAGCAGTGGCTTGAAGAAAGAAAGTTCTATCAGGCACGTTTTATCATTTTCACTTTAAATGTTCTCTGAAATTTGATACGTCTATTATTAACTGTTACAATAATTAAGATTGAAAAACAACTCACACTGATGTCAAGGAACTCCAACAACGTTGAATCATCTTTTTGGTTTTGTCCCGAGATGAACTAGTGAAGAATTTAAATGTTATTAAACAAGAATTAGGTTGTTCTATAGTTATGATAAAAATCTTCTTGTAATCTGTAATTCTATATGTCATAATGAATTGCATAGATCGCTCAGACATTAAGTCCTACTTGCAGATAATTTATCTTCAAGGCTTTATTGTAAAATCATCACTTCTTGGCTAGGTTACTTTCTACATTTGCAACTTAATAATAGCACGATAATTGAACTATCTATCATATTACTGATTCCATTTTAGTCCTCTGTCCCAAGTTTAACGACTTAGTAAGTTCCAAAAATGGTGTTTTGTTTACCTGATATGATAGCTCATGAAGAGATTTGTAGGATCATTTTTTTTTAAAGTGAAATTGCCTTGAACTAATGCAAAAGACGAGTATGTTTCATGAAATCGGAGATTGAGATTGACTCAAGACATCTCCAGATGAAAATGTAATCCAGAAATGGGTGAAGTAGAGTCAATAGTTTCAGCCACCATCTAATCGTTTCAATTTTCTGGATAACCTTCGCAGGGAGAAATGAACCAGCTGAAAGATAAGCTGGCAATTGCAGAGCGTGCAGCTAAGTCAGAAGCACAGTTAAAGGTGAGGAAACAGATTTTTGATTCCCATACCTGTTGTTTATAATGTTCATCTGATCTAAATATCCTCTTTGTTTATTCGTTTCTTAGGAAAAATACCTATTACGATTTAAAGTTCTAGAGGAAAGGCTTAAAGCATGTCAAAATGGTACTTCCCGTGTGTCATTACGAGGAGGAAATGTAAGCAATGGGACCTCAAGAAGGCAGTCTTTTGGGGGAGCAGAAAAATTGACCAGGGCATCCTCCAATGGGATTCTATCTAAAAAAGCAAATTTTCAATCTGGGTTATCCCGGACGAGTAGTGCTTATGCAATGTTACAGCAGGCAAAGAATTTGTCGAGCTCATTTGATGGTGGTAGTGGACCAGTAGTAGGTGATAAGCTGGTTTCAGGTATAGATGAGAAAGATAATCAACCAAACAGTGTCATCAAAGAAACTCAAATTAATGGAAGGATTACTTCCCCGGAGAATGGGGATGAGAGTACTTCCAGTGTAAAATTGAAAATGGAAAATGAAGACTACGTTTCTGGAACATTGTATGATATGCTGCAGAAGGAGGTTTTAACTCTGCAAAAAGCTTGCCATGACAAAGATCAAAGCCTCAAAGATAAAGATGACGCAATTGCGGTTTGCTCCTGCATTCTTTGTTGTATTTTTTGTATGAACTAATCCCCTCTGATTCTTTCTCTGTCCTTTGAGTGATGAGCTTTTTTGGTGTGGAAATCATTCAGGCTTTGGTAAAAAAGGTTGAAACATTGAACAAGGCAATGGAAGTTGAGGCCAAGAGAATGCGAAGAGAAGTAGCTTCTATGGAGAAGGAAATTGTAGCGATGCGCAATGGCAAAGAACAAGATCAAAGAAACGGACGTGTTGGTTCTGTCAGAGGAGCCGTCAATGGTTCTCATTCACTTTTAGTGAGGTGAATAAGTTCATGCCTCGACAATCTATATTATATTAACATTGTCCTAGTTTTTGATAATTGGTCTAAAAATCTTATTAGTAGTGACCTGTACCAATAGATGTGTGCCTAGGGAAAGTTTTAGGGTTCAGAAGTTTGTGTGATTGACCAAAGAAATTAGTATTTGTAATGTCAAAATAAAATTTCTGGTTTATATGATCACGTGACATGAGCAATTGTGTGTTTGGCTTGTGTTTGCTTTTGGCTTTGGCTTGTCTCATTTACTACTAAATGAACTGAGGAATATGTTCATGTTTGATAAAGAAAGGAACATGAAAAAGACAATGAAGTCTGAACCCTGTGAATGAACAGCCCTGTTTTTTGTTATTTTTTTGGGTTATACTTATCGGCACTTCTATGCCTAAATTCCTGAACCCCGATACTTGGTGAAGAGTACAAATAGAGAAAAGTTCATGCAACGAACTCTCAGTACCTAACAACCTGTTTTTGCTAGTCAAACAAAAGTAGCGGCTGATGGGATGATGGAAGGAACATATTTGACAACACTTCGCCGTTGTCAAATCTCTACTTCGGGCATCTATGCATCTTTAATTTGAATACTAAATACTGATGGAATGAATTGGACAGAACCTCAGAATGCGAACTTTGCTCGAAGTCCTTTATCCCTTCAAATGATCATTGTCTATATGGTACATATAAAAAGACATGGAACTCATTAGCATGAATTGCCAGTTTGCTACTAATTCACTCAAAAGTATTTCCCACATTACACCTCATTCTCACTCACAAGAATATTTTTCAAGTGTTGAGATGATATCATAGAAACTAGAAAGGGGTCATCATATTTGAAATTACATACATTCGTACGTACATACATTTATATGATCATGGTCATGCATAACCGACCTGCATCTTAATATCTTATCATGATTCTTGTTATCATATTATGAGTCACACTGTGCATTTTATGCCAAAAAAAAAAAAAAATGTTGTATACTGCCAGGACTTTGAAAAAAAAAAAAACACCCACCCGTTAAGTAGTACTGGGAAGAGTTACTGGCTTTGAAGGAGAGATATTAGATGGCAAAAAGTATAAAAAGATGTTACACTGTTTATAATCCTAGGGAATATAATCTTTGCTTCAATTTATGAATTATTGTGTTCATTTTCCTGAAGAACTGAATGATGACACAATTGCACTTTTACAGTAACCGTTTACATTTGCTTGCTTTTCCAGGAATGGCCGGCATCCATAGGCTTCCAAAGTACAAACTACCGTACAATGGCGGTGACATCTTGTTAGTTTAGTAAGCCTTGACTGCACAGAATTTATCCCCTTCCTCTCCACTCTGTCATCTTGTTGAACGTGTCTCGACCAAGTAGGCAAATTTGTAAAGCATTCTAGTTGTTTCGGGACATAATCTTCATCTTGTACATTTGGCTTAATACATAAAATCCTCTCAAATATTAGTTTCGACTTTGTTTCACTAGATATTGGAAAGGTAAAAGAAAGCTCAGTATAAGTGTGAATTGTTACAGAGAGAAATTTTAAATGAAGTTATTAACTTCTTGTGTATTTGACTTCGGGATTACTTTTTAAAGCTTAACATTGTGGTCTTGTGAATTTGTGCAGTGGTGAAAATTTTTGTTCCAAGATTTGCTGGGATAATTTTTCCGCAGGTAAATTCTGCAGACGCGATGATCAAAGTTTTGCGTGTTTCTGTTACGTTGTGTAAATTTTCTTTTCAATTCTGGAATAAGAATTTTAAGGGGAAAAAGAGGAATCATCTATTTCTATGATTCTAACTCAGTAGAAAAATATTTGAAGTGTCTTTTTTGCTTTTACCCTAACGTAGGGTGATGAAGGAAGCTTATGAATGATTCGTAGTGGGTAGAGACTCTTGTCCAAATTAAGAACTAATGGTACAATCGAACGAACATATATTATTTAGCATGCCATGACTCTAGCTTACAATTTAGCACAAAACTCGTGTAACATGAAGAGTAAGATGAAGATGTGACGTATACATATTGAAGGAGACGTATTCGCAAATTTGAGCCCCCTAGCTTGAATTTCACGTATATGAATTTTTTAAATAATTCTATAACTACGTAATATTTTCTATAGAAATATTTAAGTGGCCAAATCAAATTGACTATCCTTGTATACAGTGCTTTAGCGGCTTTAGCTCAAAAAAAAGTAAAAAAAACAAAAAAGAAAAAAAAAAAAGGAATATTGTCTAGATAAATACTTACATATTTAAAATTGATAAATAAAATGGCTCAAATATCATTGTTAAATCAACGAGATTGTACCCTCAAAAGATCAACAAGATTACCACTACGGTTGCCACTACGGTTTATCACCTTTGGATGGCTCGCAACAGGAGAATTTTTGGGGATTTTTGACCACATGTTGATTGTATTGTTAGACGGATTAAAACACATGTATACAAAGTTATGTTTTCTTTGTATCCATATGTTTTAATTCATTTCGAGTCTTTGGTGTTGGCTAGCTAGATCCTTTTTCTTTGCACATTTTTTTAGCTTTTGATCCATGTTAACCCGGNTTTGACCACATGTTGATTGTATTGTTAGACGGATTAAAACACATGTATACAAAGTTATGTTTTCTTTGTATCCATATGTTTTAATTCATTTCGAGTCTTTGGTGTTGGCTAGCTAGATCCTTTTTCTTTGCACATTTTTTTAGCTTTTGATCCATGTTAACCCGGGTATGCCCGGCGTATTTGTCTCCTCTCACTTATTCTATGATTTCTCGGGAATGCCCGAAGCACATGTATGTTGACTTCACTTGATTTTGATTGACCCGGGTATGTCCGGTGTATTTGTAAAGTTTTGATCAATATATTCAAATTTACCGATAAAAAAAAAAAAGTATTAAATTATTGAAAAATAAATTTTGATTAATTGAAATTCTAAAATATTGATAGAAATGATAACGGAGAATAGCATTTTGGTAGATGAGTTAAAATAATTCAATATAAACAATTTAAAAATGATTGAAATAATTACATGGAATGCATATAAAAATAAAATTTCATAAATAAAATATAGTCTAGTTGTTAGTCTATTGAATAATAATTAAAATATCATATTTCCTAACTATCAATTTTTTAAATGAAAATAATTATTTATAATAACATTAAAATATTAAATACTATGTTATAAAAATAAAATATAAATTAAAAATAATCTGTCTGAAAACTGTTTTTGATTATTTTATTATAATTATATGTGAAAAACATTTACTTAATTAAAGATTTTTAAAT
>CAIGRN010110935.1:0-22797 GCA_903798345.1 Fraxinus anomala | reverse complement strand
TTTTTGTTTACAATAGATAAACTTTGTAGATTATAAAATTGGCAATTCATTTTATTTTCAAACATTTCTTATAGCTTAGTTGGTTAGAACCTACATATTCATTTTGGAGGTCCCAGTTTCGAATCCAATCTCAATCGATTTATTGTGGAATTTTTTAGTTGTAAAATTTTTACAAAAATTAATGCGATAGAGAGGAGTTTCGAACATGTGACCTCTCCATATGACACTTAATGAACTTTGACACAATTTACCAAAATTATATATGTTAAATTTCAATCGTTTTAATACAATTGTAAAAATTCTAACCCTTGCTCTTCATTTGCTTCATTTGTTGAATTCAAACATGTGACTTTTCCTTAGAATAATGAAGGCTTGACCATTATGGCACTTATTGAGCTTTAATACTAAAATTATCAAAATAATATATGTTAAATTTTATTGGTTTTAATGCAATTTTTAAAATTAGAATATGTGCACTTCTTTTGAATTATACAAAACTTGATTACAATATCATTTGGTAAATATTGCTGATTTGTACAACATAATTATATATGTCAATTTGAACAAAATAATTATTATATTTAAATTTTGGACCTTGTTTGACTTCCCCTTTTTCAAAATACATTTTCTTTATTCTATCTATTCAATCACATTTTTCAATAAAATAATATTACATTCAAATTCAAAAAATTTTTATTTTTAACCACACATTCTCTATCAAATCACTATTCTAAAATGTACTCTTTTTTTTTTTTGACAAAAAAAGACATCAAATGAGCTCTTAATATTTTATTACTGTCCACGGTCAACGATCGTCCGTGCTGACTCAAAATGTTGGATCTGTCACTGATTGGGTTGAGTTCTCGAGGAAAATTCTCATGTTAGACTATGTAATGTAATCCACATGATTTGCAACCTAGATGTAACTCGATAAAAAATATTTAACAAAAACATAACCTATAAAATTATTGATGCACGTAGACTAACCTGACACGGGACAAACTTGTGACCCGTTGCCAGATGAAATTTTTCCATGCGACAAACCTAGGTCGACAGGAACCCGGAAGTGTGGCTATTTTCAGTTCATCCATCTAATGTTTTAACCTTGGTCACTTATTATCTTAGAGGCTGCCAATATGTGGTTAATGGACAAGTTTGATACTAAATACTAGCCATTAGATTCTCATATAACATATGAGAATCTCAATATTATTTTAATAATATCCGATACTCTTCAATCCAACTAACCAAACATTGCGTACAAGTACAAGAGCAAAATATATCGACCACATATAAAACATGATTGCATCTTTGTCCGCCCAAAAGCTTTCATTTGTTAACACCCCCATTACCCAAATCAGCAGCAGCTTGAGCAGCTCGACTTAGAGCACCAGACATCCAAAGAGCTCCCTTGGAGAAATAACTACTATTAACCATGGCACTTGCTGCAGAAAAAGCGGTTCTCCCAGCAGCCGACGCAGCTAATTTAGTGGTGTCTGAAATATGATATCTCTGATCCACGGATTTAAATGTTTCAATCCCTGTACAGATCTTATCAGTGACTCCAATTCTCTCGCCCAGCTCAGCAACCTTAGCCATTGCAGCTGCTGACACTTGATGAGATTCATCAAAAGCTTTTGCCTTCCCCAATGCACCTTTTCCTAGTACAAATCCTTTAGATAACATTGTTTTGACTACATCTTGAGCCATGGTCACAGCATCCCCTGCAGAAGGGACGAGCTGCCGTGGTCCTTGATTGTACTGGTAAAGTGGTAATGAATTAGTGTCATTAAAGAAAGCGAGAAAGGGATTACATGTAAAATTACAAATGTAACTAATCAGATAGATTGTCTAGAAACCAAGTGAACATAAATTGAATAAGATGCGTACACTTGAATCACTTTCATCTTCAATCTTCCATGAAGATCGATTCCAAATGTTATAGTCATCTCCATAATTGCCCCAAGGAGTTATGCAAACAGGTTGATCCACAATCGTAGCTCCCTAATTAGATAACAAATCCATACAAAACGAGTATCAACTTCATATAAAGCTCATAGATGACCACAAACAGTAAGGAGCACAATTTTTTTTTTTTTAAAAAGAACAGCACTTACGCTGAGCAAGACTGCAGTTTCCAGAGCATGTGGGTTTTTGAATGTCACATAGGCTGTAGAAGCATATTCACCAGCTCTGTTTTATTTCAACACCCACAAATATCATTCTAATTAGCAATAATGATGCTTCAACAACAGGTAAACAACAAAAACATCAATTTAGGAGGACATGGCAACGCCTGCCAAAACATGTAGCAGTAATAATCCCCAAAAAATATGATATGCACAGAAACGGTCACGTAATACTACAAAATACTAAAAATGTGATGTATCACTAATCCTCCCCCATGCAGGTTGAGAATCTTTTCAAATGGATCCTTGAGAATAAAAATTGCAACCCCAAAGAAAGGAACCGTGAAGCCACTCTGGAACTATCTTACATAATTAACATGTTTCCTTCTATGACTATTTTGTATCCTAGAAAAATTTGGATCTAGAATATCTAATATATAAGAAGGAAAAGAGAAGAAACTTCTAGGAAAAACATTTTTCTATTCCATACAAACCTACAATTCATCAAAGAAGCAAAAGATTGCGTAGAGATTACGCATCTTTTCCTTCTCTCAGCCCCAACAATAGCGCTGGTGGCCTGGAAGGAAGGGGAGAAGAAGGGACGTTCTGTAATAATACTGAAGATATAAGTAATGCAGTCATAGTACAAGTGATAGTACCTGAAAATATCAATATGTTCAATCGCACCACAGAAAGCAAAGAAATCATGGACATTCTTTTCAGTTGCATTAGGAGACAGGCTTGTAACTTCTACTGTGTAGCCGCTGGCACTCATTTCTGTTGAAGTAAACAAAACTTAAACTGCACAATCAATTAATCACTTGATAAGCTTAAAAATGGCAGAAAAATCATATTTTCAACCCATTCTGTTACTGTCTTACTGAGTACAAATAAAGCCAACATATTTAAACCCATAAAAATGAAGGATCCCAAATCTCAATAATTGATCAATGATCGAATAGATTTATATGATGGAAAACCTTTCACTAACATTTTCTCACACACTTCAAAAAAAAAAAAAAAAGAAAAAAAAAACCGTAAATAATGTATAAATTACATTTTCCAATAAATTTATTTCTGTCCAGTTTCCACAATATTTTAAGACTAGAAATTAAAGACAGCATCAAAATAATACTTACTTCTTGAATTATAATTCGAAAACCCATAAAATGAAGATTACAAGGGTGAAAATATATATTAAAATTCAGCTATAGTTAACTTAATTCACAACAACACGAGAGTATTTACCAGGGTTTCAAATAATAAAATCCCAGTTCATCAACCAAAATGATATTTCTAAATTAAATAATTCTTAAAAGTACCTTTGCTCCGATCAGGAAAAAAGATGGTTTGTGGAGAAGTGGTTTGTTTGAGTAAAGTGGATGGGAATTCGATTTGCAGGTTTTTCAAGGACCAGAGATATTTCAATCAACCGCCTGTTGAATTTTTTTAAATAATGTCCCTGATAGTTTTTTAAATGCCAAAATGGCCCCTAGGGTTGGTAACCAAACATAATTATAACAACTATAAATTAATTAATGACTATAACCAAATAGGTTGAGGAAATAAATTAAAATTTTCAAATTAATTAGAAAATTATTTTCTAAGAATTCAATGGAAGATTTGCTTGAACAAATTGTCTAAGTGTCACTGAATTATTTTATTTAAAAAGTTCTATCTATAAAAATGATAAACAATTATTTATTTAAGTAAAGTTTCTATGCATTTATTATGGCTGCAATTTTAATTTTCAGCAATTAACCTTGCTTAAATTGAAAAATCAATGGGACTTAATTCACTCATTTAAAACTATTTTGTTGTATCTTTGTCTTTTTGGTGAAATAAATAATTATTTTTGTTGCACTTACTTTATAATTTTGCCTTTTGTGATACTAAATAGAATCAAGTTGTGGGATTTCGGAAATTTTCCGTAACAATGCTTTTCAAATGATGGTTATAGCTGTAGTAGAATGTATTTGATGATAATTTTTTGTCGTCATGTATAAAAATTAAAAATAATTATATTGGATTAGTATCAATTTAACTGTGTAAGAACTCTGATTTTTTATTGATATAGATTTGATTTGATTTGATTTGCCTTGATGTGGCCTCGTGATTTTGATATATTTTGACCTAATTAAGAATGCTCTCCAATCGCTAAGGGGCAAAAACTAGTCTTCTGAAGTAGCATCCTATGATTATAATTTCATGAATAGTGACATATCTAACCAGTGGAAGAACAAAACATGTACTCACCCTTCAGAAATACTCAAGAAAAGATCGATTTTTTCAAGCAATAATATGACCGTTTTAGGGTTAGGTGTTAGCTAAAAATTTTAAATCTATTATAAAGAAAGAAGAAAAGAAAATAGAAAATTTAATAAACTTGAATGTATTTTATTGAGAACCAAAACTTTATATATATAGAAAAAATTAAAGTTGCAGGATATACAATAATCATAGATGAAGACTCATTATGCAGTATCTACCCCACTAAAACCTTGATAAAAACTTAGCGAGACAAAGAAAAAAAAAAGAAAAAAATTCAATTATTATTGGAGAACTAAAAATAAATTATACAGCATTAAAACGTTGCAGGAAGACTCAATGGAATAAAACCTGAGCGAAGGGAAAAGAGTACAGTTACTCCCTTTGATAATAATCGAATATTTTTAGTCGACGCATTCCTATCTCGTTTACCAATTTTTTGAACTTAGACGTCGACTATGTTTTTGTTAATAAGTCAGTCACATTATCATTTGAGCAAATTTATTGAACATCAATATCACCACTCTTTTAAAGCTTGTGTATATATAAGAATTTTAAAGAAATATATTCTTTATCTTGTCCGTTTTGACATCGCATTATGCAATACAAGTTACATTGTCTTCGTATAATATATTTTTATATCCTTGTTTAACTTTAATAAACATGATAGTTTGTTGAAAAGAAATTTTATTCCTCTCTTAGAAGTCTCGTATAGAAGTTATAATATGTGAGTAAAATCACAAGTCACATTAAGGGTATGTGAGAGTAAAATCATAGGTTATATTGAGGGCAAATGACTCATAGGTTATGAACATTCATTATACAAAGAATATGTCTAGTTAAAATTTTATTAGAAAAAATCATGTACAAAAAATATTAATGAAAGAAAAATAGTACTATTCTTTTGAATTGGCTATAGATGTTGCCTCATTATAAATCTTATCAGCAAAATTCAATCGGTCAAAATATTAGTCAAGAAAAAATATACACAACGGGTATTTACTTCCCCAAACAATAATATCACTTGAATTATATACTTCAAATATATTAAATCTTTAACGATAGTATTAACAGTCATTCCAATAACAACATATTTTTATACGTATATAGACTTGTGATTACATCCACCACAAGATAATTTATCTATTTATACAAGTTTTTATAAATTTATGTTAAAAGTCGTGCATTACATATTACATATTTATTTTTCTCATTTTCTTTTTTGCATAAATATATACATTTAGGTGTTCGGACTGAAGGTTCACAAATTTCAAATTTCTCTAATATGTTCATTTTAGTTAGGATCGTGTCCTTTTCATTAGCCAATTCTTTATATGTTGGCATTATTTTACGGTTTTCCTTCAATATTATCCCTATAATGTATAATATAGAGTGCTACATTATGTATAAAAGTGTTTCTAACAAATTTTTTCAATTCTTTTTCTATCCTCGTAATGTAATAACTTATTAAGATATCTCTTTTTTCAATATTTCAGTACTTGAACATCTTCTGGATTTTATAATTTGTTATGTATATATACTTCACAAAAGTATAAGCTTCTTCAATGAAACCATTTTTACAATTTGCTCCATTTTCTTTTGCAGATTTTTGTGTTAGAATCAAATGCAATCGTGCTTAAGATGTGACATAAATTTATCAAACATAATATTAATAAGCATTCCTCTAGTTCATTAGTTCAAGTTGGAGCATTTAAAACTGGTATTTGAAATTGTTAATATTTTTTTATAGTAAATACATTAAAATAAATTAGTTTTGAATTTCTAGTTCGAATTCTAAATAATATAATGATGCATCGTGTATATTATTTTCTACTGCTTAATTCGCTCCCCCTTCTAATGCTGAGACAATTACCTAATCACAATAACAATTGACAAATCACATTATAAAATATCATCAATTAGGGTTTATATATTTTGTAAGACTTCATATAAACATGTGTTCTTCGTTTTCTTTAATACACATTTAGTGCATCGTGGTGGAGTAATTGTACATATATTAAACAAATATATAACTAGAAAATATTAGGCCTCTGACCATAAGTCGAGGGAGAGCTATGATGTTGGCATTGCATAATAGAGATGCTGTTATATGTGAAAAATTTGCATTCTCAAACAAAAATGGAAAAACATATTGTTCTGAAATGATTTAGCAATTAATTGGAGGCATTTAAATGATTTGCTACATCTTAAGCAATAGAATGTTAAATCACTATCCCAACTATTAATTACTAAAAGGTTTGCGATTTAGGGCTCACTAACATTTACAAGACGCGCTTCTGGATTGTAATCTGAAAACTATGACCATAATTTAAAACTTAAGCAAATAATCTTGCAAACTTCAGGTCGTGAATACTAATAATACCATGCATTTATACAGTAGATGTATATATGATACAAATAATATCTAGATGATCAGCATGGAGGGTGACAGAGCCCCATGTATCATCCAAATAATTTTCAAAATTTTAGAGATACAAATCCAACTTTAGCTATTGATAATTGACGATCAATTTCAAATAAAGAGACCAAGCATCATATATGAATTCATTGGATTGCAAAATTTTGTGGTTCTAAATTCTCGTTTCGCATCTGATGCTAACTCACATAGCAATAGTAGCTACGAAATATATACAAGATTGATTCAACCCAAAAAAGCCAAGAAATCAACATTTAAGTTTGATTCAAAAATATTAAATCAATGAACCAACACAATTCGCCGACAATATATTGACCTCGTGATTACAAGACTCAATAATTTCACTCGATTTGTTTTAATGGCACAATAAATAATTTTGTTAAGTTCAATATTAATTCAATGAAAAACGAGAAGAAAGCAACATGCTTTGTAGTAAAATATCTCAAATTGTGTATTTTACAATGAATAAAATGATTCCTATTTATATGGAACCCATGAAAGTTATATAAAGATGGAATTAAGTCTCAAAAAATATAAAAAATATATCATAGAAGAGTTTTAACTAAAATAGAAGATTACACAAAATTTGAAAAATTCGCGTCCCAGTTTGAACTATGCGGCCGCATATGTTTATTTCATGCAGTCACATAGGCCAGTAGTATGCCCTCACTTTGGTCACATTATGGTTGCATGCAGTCGCATGCATAGGCGTGTTATGTGGTCGCATAGCTTTGCCACTCAACTCTCTCGCATGTTGCTTGCACCAAGTTGATCCACTTCGTTTCACCTTCCAAAGGCAACATGAAACTTATTCATTTGCTTGTTGTGATCAATGTTTCATCCACCACAGCAATCCCATAGCCTTCTTGATCTTCTTTGCCCACGACCTTATCATTGGTCCTTCCTCAACTACCAATGGATCATTGCCCGAATATGTTCTTGTGTCCTAAATCACATCATCCCCTCCCTTTTCTAAAGGATTCGACCTCAAATATGTACCTGCATCAAAGAGAGAAAGATTAGAGACGTTAAAAGTAGCTGAAATATTATACTCACTTGAAAGATCTAATTTGTAGACATTGTCATTGATCTTTTCAAGGACTTGGAATGGATCATCTTCCCCTGATTGTAACTTTGACTTTCTTTGTTCTGGAAAGCATTATTTCCTCAAGTGTACCCAAACCCAATCCCTTAGTTCAAATATAACGTGCTTTCGTCCCTTATTTGCTCGAGAAGCATACTGCTCATTTTTCTTCTCAATTTGCAACCTTACCTTTTCATTTTTTTATGGAGTGATTTCACCAAATAGGTCTTCTTCATTCCATCTAAGCTTCTTGATAAAGCATCCGCTACCATATTTTCTTTACCTTATTTGTATCAAATAACAAAAAGAAACACCTCAGTGAACTCCATCAACCTTGCATGTCTCTTGTTTAGCTTCTCTTGACCCCTTAAATTTTTTAAGGACTCATGGCCAGTGTGAATCACAAACTCCTTTGGCCATAGATAGTGCTGCTATGTCTCCAAAGTTCAAATAAGTGCATACAACTCCTTATCATATTTAGGATAGTTAAGAGCGGCTCGTCTTGACTTTTCACTAAAGTAAGCTATTGGCCTTCGTTTCTGTATTAAGATAGCTCTAATATCGATTCATGAGGCATCACATTCAATCTAAAAAATATTGTTAAAGTTAGGTAATGAAAAAATCGGTGCAGTACACAACATATCATTAATAGTATTAAAAGCATGTTCTTGTTCAACGCCCCAATGAAATCCTACACTTTTTTTTTAATTTATGTGAGTGGTGTGGCAAGTGCATTAAAGTCTTTAACAAAACGTCTATAAAAGCTAGTTAACCCATAAAAGCTTCTTACCTCAGTTATACTTTTAGGTTGGCCACTTTTTGATGGCTTGGATTTTTTCCTCATCCATTTCAATACCCTTTGCACTAACAACATAACCAAAAAAAATAACTTTTTCCATACAAAATATGCACTTTTTAAAGTTAGTATAAATTTGTTCTTGTCTTAAAACTACAAGCACACATCTTAAATACCCTATATGTTCATTTAGATCCTTACTATATACCAAAATGTCATCAAAGTTACTACGAATTTACTTATGAATGCACATGAAACATGATTCATTAATCTCATGAATGTGCTAGGTGCATTAGTGGCAGGACTAACTACTTGTACAACCCATATTTAGTTTTAAAAACAATTTTTCCATTCATCTCATTCTCTCATCCTAATTTGATGATAACCACATTAAAGATCAATTTTACTAAATATGCATGATCTATGTAATTCATCTAACATATCATCTAACCTAAGAATAGGATGTCGATACTTTACCATTATATTATTGATGGCACTACAGTCGACACACATCCTGCAGGTTCCATCTTTCTTTGACACAAGTAATACTGACACGGCACATGGACTCATACTCTCCCTCACGTACCCTTTGCTCATCAGTTCTTCCATTTATCTTTGAACTTCCTTAGTCTCCTCAGGATTACTCCGATAAATCTGACTATTTTAAATGATAGCTCCGAGGGTGCGAAATCAATTTCATGTCCAATGCCTCGAATGGATGGTAGCCCATTAAGCATGTCTTTCGGGAACCCGTCTTCGAATTTCCGCAACAAAGAAATAGCCAAACTAAGGAGTGGTGTATTAGCTTCCTCAAGATTGAGGGATGGCTCTTTATAAACCAACAAGATCATTGATTGGTTTTCAACTGTTTTCATCTTCAACTCACTACCTTTAGCAAAGAAATTCACTTTCAACTTTTCTATTCTCTCATAGGACTTTTTATCTTTAATCTCTTGTGGCTCCACTATTTTTGTTCACTTTTAACCACCTTACTATTTTCATCTTGCTCTCTTTTTGTGCAAGATCAACCTCACTCTCATTTTCTCTCAATCTTTTTTCTTCCTTAGTTTTCAATTTGATTTGATCTTCATACATTTGTTGTGGTATCAACGGTAAAAGAGTAATAGATTTCTCATCCTTAGTAAAATTGTACCTATTTTTGTTCCCATCATGAATCACCTTCCTTCATATTACCATGGCTTTCCCAACAAGATATGTCTGGCATGCATAGGCACTACATCACTTCATCATGATACCTCCCAATTGAGAAACTCACCAATACTCTCCTATTCACCTTAACCTCTCCACATTCATTCAACCATTGCAATTTGTAAGGCTTCGATGTTTTCGCATAGTCAGTCCCAACGTTTCAACAAGTGTAGTGCTAGACACATGGTACAACTACCTCTATCAATAATCATATTACATATCTTGTTGTTGACGTGAGATCTAGCATGAAATATGTTCTACCTTTATTGTTCCAAGTCATCCACTTTGATTTGAACACTAAGAGCTCATCGCGTAACCAATAACTCTCACACTGTGTACTTCACTTTTTCACCATCACTAGCATCTTCCAATTCCGGCATGTCATCATATTCATCCTTACTATCACTCACTACTTTTTCATTGTCACACGAGATCATCGCTATTTTGTTTGGACATTGAAAAGCAATGTGTCCCAATCTCAAGTACCTAAAGCACTTGATATCCCGATTCCGAAGGGGTTGGGAATTCGTCTTAGGAGTAATTTTGCTAGCAACTTTCTATCTTCCCTTCGATAGCTCAGTTCTACCTTTTGAAACAGCCACATCACCTTTATTTTTATCCCACTTCGGTTTCCAAACAGATTTAGAACCCGATGAATATTTAGATGTCTCCTTCATCTTCAATTATTTTTTCACCTTCATAGCTACATGTAGCATGTCTTCCAACTCCACATAATGTTGCAACTCTACCACATCAGCTATCTACCTATTCAAATAATTCAAAAATCGGGCCATAATGGCCTCCCTATACTGCTCAATATTCACTTTAATCATAGCAATCTTCATCTATTTGTGATAGTCCTCCACACTCCTAGAACTTTGGTAGAGGCTTTACAATTTTTTATGAGGCTCCCTATAATAATAATTAAGCACGAACATCTTCCTCATGTAGCTTTCAATTCTTCCCATGTATTAATAGGCCTCTCACAGTTCCTCCTCCTGGATGTTACTGCTTGATCCTACCAAATGATAGCATAATCGATAAATTCAAGCACCACAATCTTTACCCTTTTTTTTCCTCCGAGTAGTTGTTGCAATCAAATATCAATTCTACTTTCTTTTCCCACTCAAGTATGCCTCCAGATCACTGCTCCTTTTGAATGAAGGAATTGTCATTTTGATATTGCTCATACTTCTATCAACACCATCTCCAACAAGATCTCTACCCCTCATTTCATGTCTAACTCATCTATCTATCATTCTTCCTAATTCGACATNCCGAGTAGTTGTTGCAATCAAATATCAATTCTACTTTCTTTTCCCACTCAAGTATGCCTCCAGATCACTGCTCCTTTTGAATGAAGGAATTGTCATTTTGATATTGCTCATACTTCTATCAACACCATCTCCAACAAGATCTCTAACCCTCCTTTCATGCCTAACTCTTCTATCTCTCATTCTTCCTAACTTGGCATCCACCAATGCATCCCCATTAATGTCACTATCCGCTTCCCATTCACTAGCAAAATCTGCTCGATGATCTCACCTTCCTTGCCTTCTTACGTTAGGAATATTTCTAGGTTGTTCCCTACGTAAGTTAGCAAGCAATGTGTCTTGGCGATCCAATTTGTCTCTCACGTCCTCAAACAACCTTTCGAACCGTTGTATCACTTCATTCGACATGTTAGCTTGACTATTGTTCCTGCTTGAAGTAGAATCGTTTCTATCTGACATCCTAATTCTAATTTAATATTTGTCTCAGGTGTATGCGCTCATGTATCACTTAAATTGGTATTTTCCCTCTATTAGTCTCACCACTCTTGCCTTTTACTACTCAATGTTTTTTTGCAAGTGCTTCAAAGAACTAATTCGATTCAATCAAAATTAATCCTTATAGAGTTTCAAATAAAGATTTGAGTAAGAAAAATGACTTTAGAACGATTCAAAAAGTAGAAATTGATGCTTTGAATGGACACTAAAAAAATATTCAAGAAGGTGTTTCTTGAATTGGAATTAGAAACTTTGAATTTGGAATTTTTATTTTTTTTACTCAAAAAAGTGAAATTGTATGCTGCTGGCAATTTTTTCACCTTTGCCTTTTTTTTTTTTTTTTGCACGAAAATTCGACTAAATACCAACAAAAGAAACAAAAACCGATTTGGATACTAAATGAGCATACAAACAAGTTTTGGAAATTTTTTTTTTTTGGATTGAAGAACGTGAAGAACACGAGAAATGAAGAACAAAAGACTCAAAACAAAAAGGAAAAAATAAATAGGATATAACCTTGATTTTTGGGGCCTTCCTTTGATACCAACTGATGCAAACTCGCGTAGCAATAGTTGCTATGAAATCCACACAAGATTGGTTCAACCCAAGAAAGCCAAGAAATCAATGGTTAAACTTGATTCAAAATTATTGAATCAAGAAACCAACACAATCGTCAAAAATATGTTGATCCCGTGATTACAAGACTCAAAAATATAACTCGATATGTTTGAAGTTACAAGAAATAATTTTGATAAGTTCACAATTAATTCAATGAAGAACGAGAAGAAAGCAATATGTCTTGTAGTAAAATTTCTCAAATTGTGTGTTTTAGAGTCCAATTTATATGGAACTTATAAAACCTACTTAAAATGGAATTAAGTCTCAATAGATATAAAAAAAAATATACCATACAAGAGTTTTAACTAAAATAGAAGATTACGCGAAATTTGAAAAATTTGCAATCCAGTTTGAACTATGCGGCCGCATAGGTTTATTTCATAGAGTTGCATAGGCAAGTAGTCTGTCCTCACTCTGGTCATGCTATGGTTGCATACAGTCGCATGCATAGGTGTGTTATGAGGTCACATAGTTTTGCCACTCAGCTCCCTCACCTGTTGATTGCACAAAGTTGATCCACTTTATTTCATCTTTTAAGTCCAATATGAAATTTCTTTCTTTACTTGTTGTGATCAATGTTTTATCCACCGTAACTTAAACAAGCAATCACATAGCCTCCTTGATTTTCTTTGTCTGCGACCTCGTCATTGGTCTTTCATCAACGACTAATGGATCCTTATCCTGGATCACATCATCATTATTGATCAGGTGATAATATAATCTAATTCGTCATTTCAAATATATATATATATATATATATATAGCTTCGAGCTCTTTCTTTTCCTTCGTGAGTAATATAACTTATAAATTTTTTCACTTCAATATCATAATAAAATCTATTAATTTATTAAATTTTGAGACGTCCACTAATAGACCAAATATTTGTAAATCAAAACCATAATGATTTGATGTGATTAGGCCCATAAAATGTGAGTACTTAAACAATTCAAAATTAATCGATGGCTACATATTATAATATAAATGGGCCATATCCAAATACCTAGATGACATCAAAGGTCAAATCATGCTAACTGATGAAATCAAAATCATACAAATTGTTCAGTCATATTTATCCAAACAGCATGAACAGAAGCCTCGCCCATAGCCAAACATGAGTATCTAAGCTTTTTGTTTTTTTCCAATCAAATAAAAACTTAACCCAATAGAAAATTAAGCTAGTATAAAATCAATTTATTGGTTTGATCATTCGTTGTTGACAATATAATCAATTATAATACTGCTCAGAACAAAAGTATTAATAACTGATCAAATTTCATATGATTCATACATCTTCATGGGATTAGACATTGTGGTATTCTTCTGGATTTTTTTTATCTTAAAGTATTAAAATTGTGATTTTCGAGAGCAACATAATATTTTTCTTGATTACTAATAGGTATAATTTGTGCTTTTCTAGGAACAAAACACGATTGTCTTCAATAATACTAATATAATTATTTTACGAAATTTACATAAAATATTAAATCAATTCTTTATATATATTTTCAAGAATTATAATAATTGAAGATTGAAATATGGAGGTTGTGCTTCTCCAAGAGCACTAGCATTAATTATTGGTAATGAAAAGGTAATAACATTCATATGGATGTCAAAATATTTGTTTTTTCACTTTAAAAAAATTACATGCAAAAGACAGCATATGATAAATATCATGGGATTTACATGTCCATGAATTTTGATCTAGAACAATATTATGCACATATATATGTAATCAAATGACCATTAGCTCCACTTTATGTATGTGTATGTACATAAATCTCCATGCATAATTCACATATAATCACCCCCACATACTTCCATGCAATGAATAACTAATAAAAATCTAAGAGGGATCCGAAAGAAAATATTCCATCATATTATTTTTACTTTCTATAATTTCATTCACAAAAAAAACAAAAAAAAGGGAAAAACAACTTAAAGGATTCATAGAATATATTATAAAAAATTAAAAATCATCATACATAATAAGATTGATATTATTTTTTGTTTTTTTTTTTATTTTTAAAAGCATAACTTACATGTTTTGCTCTCATAAATAATTAAGACCGTAATAAGAAAAATAAAATAAGAATTATTTATCCTTTTAGATATTAACATATTGAAGTATGAAGTTATGTTTTGATTTATAAGTTATTTTTATTTTGGAGCCTCAAAACAATATTCTTTTGAAACATTAATATAAATAAACTTTTATTTCTTTTGGAGCAATTTAATTAAAATTGCAATTCTTCACGGTCAAGACATATTCATATTGAATTAGTGTATAATATTCATGCTCTTTCAAGATCAATAATATAATATTCTTATATGAAATATGTTATGAATAATTTTTTTATTTTTCAAGAATAGCAAAATATTTTTCTCAAGTATTAACACAATATTCTTTCAAAATATTGTTTTAATATAGAATCATACTTTTTCAAAAGTGACGACGTAATATTCTTTCAAAATATTTTTGTACAATATTTCATAATAATATAATATCTTATGAAATATTGTACAAAATAATAAATTACTTTCAAACAAATATATACCTATAATTGGTATAGTCAAAATATTTTTTACCACTTTGTTAGACAATTCAAAATTAAGAGAATACTAACATTTTATTTGAACGAAATTAATTTTTACCACTTTCTTTTTTAACTCAATTGGTTTTAAATCACGTTTTCTTCCAATGGAATAGAAATTAATTTCCTACCTCAACCTGATTAGAGAGCAAAAGTAGGAATAAGTTTTGCTAACTGAATGTGTTACAAATTAGAGAGAGAGAGAGAGAGAGAGAGAGAGAGAGAGAAGTCAATAGATTTAAATCTATTTTAGTAAGTCTAATATTTTAAGGAAGACTTAAGGCTATAGGGAATACAATAGTCATAATAATTCTGATTCTAGAGATATAATGATCATTCACGTGTTAGTATAATTCACAACAAAGTCAAAGTAAATAAATAATTTTAATAGAACTTATAACTTTTACCAATTTTTCAATCATACGTTTATCAACTTTTATCATAATCTACTAAAACTCTGATTTTTAGCAAAACCAAATAGGGCTTTAATACATTTTAAATTGGATTAATATTTTCAATTTTTCTCAAGCTTTTAATTGTAGATTTTTTTTCTCAAAAAAATGTTTACTTTTTGGTTGTGAAATAATAAAGTATTGTGAATATTAAATTGATTATTTGGCGGTATAAACATTACACTTATTTAATCGAGTTAGAGGCTAGAAATTTTTTTTTTTTTTTTTTATGTGTATTTGATTAATTTTATTAATGTAAACTGTAGCTTCCTGTAAAAGCTCAATTAGAGCGTTTTTAGAGAAGCTAAAAATTTGAACATCTCCAAATAGCATTTTTAAACTGTTGTTGTTGTTGTTGTTGTTGTTGTTGTTGTTGTTGTTATTATTATTATTATTATTATTATTATTAATGTCAAAAATAACCTTTCAACTTCAACCAAACTTTCAATATTCTAAACAAAAGAGCTTTTAACATCACGAAAATGCTTTTAAGTATTGAAAAAGTCATTTCATACACGCTCTAAGACTATTATACTATGCATTTAGGTGTCTTCTGTATGCCATATATGATCGAGAAAATAGGATCTGAGATAGAATCAGTGTACAAACTACTGGCTTCCACAAAGTGATTGAATTAGAAAAAGAAACAAATCTTCTGCTCGGATTGCACTATTCGATCGTATAGTACATTTAGCCCTTGTTTGACACCTATTATTTCGAAACTTTTTTTTCTACATATTTATTTTCCTATATATATTTACACAATAAGATATTATGCATGTAAATCCAAACTTTTTGCCTATTTTTTAATTATACATTCTCCAAAAAATCATTGTTCATTCCTAATTGCAATTTAAACCCTTGTCTTTCAAATTATGTCACGGTCCACATCTTTTATTATACGCACAAGTCACACTTTTTGCTCGATTTTCACTCATTTTCTTCAAAAGTTGTCCAACATCGAGTTTCACCTAAACAAATAATATTTACACAAGATTAAGTAATAATTCCCTAGAAGTACTCTCAAATATCACTTTTCTTGGCCTAACTAAGTGTAGAAATTACGCATATCATAAATCAAAATGCTATAATATTCGATTCGTCTATGAACTACTTGAGATACTAATGCCAAAGCCACGTGTAAATGACTTAGGTTATCATGTTCATGTCGTATATAGTTTATTTTGCCCTCGTTTTGGATACAATTTATAAATTTAGTTATAAACCGAATTAAAGTTAAATATTAATTTTAATCATATATTTTATAATTACTATTCATTATATAGGATCCACTACTATTCCTTTTATTATTCTTATTTATAAACTATTTATATATTTACCAAATAGAGGCTTTATCTTTTTACCTTGCAGTATAAATATTTTGGACACGGTTAGGTCACTACATACATTAATATATTCTCTTCCTAGAAAAGAATCCGAAGTTCAAAACCTCAATCCATGAACAGATAACTGCTAGAGTTTGACCATTTGACCAAGAGAAATGACAGCACCTCCTTTCAGTGCCGGACGCAAACATTATGAAACAATCAAATTTTCAAATCGAACAAGTTGATAGGAAAAAAAAATTTTATTCTTTAGAATGATAAACATTTAATGCATAAATGCAAACATAGTACAGAAATCATCAACTTTGTCCATTTCAGATCAGATATTTACTAATGTCATGAGTACATAGGCGACATTTATAAGGAAAATCGGGGTTTGAATTTGTTGTTCCGTGTATTGGGGGGAAAAACATCTAAGCAAATGCAAAGTAAGCAATTGTAGATTCTAACTCGCTGATAATATTTCATCAATATATAAATACATATATAGTTTATATACATGAAAAATGAGAGAAATTTTTGTTTACCTTTTCTCTATACATATTTCTAAGTCTTCCAGCATCCTCAAACATAGGCTAATCAAGCTTCTGCTCCAAAGCCCACAGGCCCCTTAAGTTTCATCTTCTTCATTAAATTCCACCTGAGATGCCATTTCTCTTTCTGAATCTATATAGCTCATTTGGCTAATTCAAACCCGACTTTTTATAGAGAAGATCGATCCTAAAACTCCAAATATGAAGAAGTCAACCAACAAACTGAAAACTCAATTCACTTCCTGGAAAACTCTATCTACAGACTACAATTGTAGAGATTTGAGATAGGCATGACAAAAAAACTAGTTCAACCCGATACCCATGGGGCTCCGTCCCAAATGGGGCGGAGATTACACTCCTAACCGGGTAAACGGACGGGGCGAGGGTCATTACCCCGAAGCGAGTGCGGGAAATATAGTTTTCGCCCTGCTACCAACCTCGTTTAAAGTTCATTTCAAATTAAAGTTTTTTATTGAACAAAAATAATAAGTTTATCATTATTTTAAAGAGAACATAAGTTTGTTTTTAACAAATTAGTAAAAAATTAATAATATTTACTAATTAAAGACATAAAATAAATAAAAAATAACAAGAAAAAATAAATTGGCCGATAAATGGGACAGGGGGCTGGCTTCGCCCGGTCAAACCCCACCCGAACCCGCTTTAATTGGACATGAAGATGGGGCAATGTAACAAAAATACTCTACGGGACGAGAGTGAAAATAGTCGACCTGTCTCATACCCGTTCCGTTGTCATCTCTAATTTGAGAAAAGGGCTGGAGAGACGTCACAGTCTTCCATTGATTTTTTTTTCATTGAAATAAAAGTATCAAAAAATTGGTGGATCATGTGACCACCAAGCCCCAACACCGTTCAGCCCCTGCCTCCACTTAAAAAGACAAGAATAACGAGGGAAAGTCACGAAATAATGTCGCAAGATGATTGTCATGCAAAAAATATCTAGAACTTCAAGTACGTAAGATGGACTTCTTGAGGTAAAATGACAAATCAAGAAATTCATCAATTTTATATCGCATCCCAAAAATTGATGTCATTATAATCATTACCCGGAATAATATACATAGATCGAACAATAGTGAAAAATTGTTCCACAGAGGCAAACCGCTCCCATAGAAATGTTTTCTCACTATGTTGAGGATGAATTTTTTTTAATTTTTTTCTACTTCTCTAGGCACGATGACAAATTGAGAATTCGATTTTCTTTTGCACATAGTAGTATAAATACTTGTTCCACGAAACTAGTCATATGCATAGGTTTCGAACTGGAAAGAACATAGCTATAGGTACAAAAGCCCTTTTATTTTATACATATTCAGATATGACTTAGCAATGCAAATTAACCATGGAGCCCAAGCAAAACTCTTACTTTGGCCTAGTCTAGTGACCAAACCCTAGATACCAATGACACAAAATTTGAAGAAGCAAAAGTTTTGCTATCACATTAGCAAGCTTCTAATTATGGCTGCTTGAGCACTATCACCATCGGTTGATTCCAAAAGCGCAGATAGTCGATCGCTCAGATCATCAACCTCTCTGTGTAAGCTCCTAATGTAGTTACAAGTCTCCTGCAAGACCTTCGAAGCCGATACCTGCCATATGCAATTAATAAGATTGGAAATATTCCTTAATGTTAAATATCGTCCATTTCCTTAAGAGAAGTCACCAACAATATTGCCCTGACTGTTTAGTTAAGAGTTTGCAATAATGAATAGCCATAAGAAACAGAAAATCAACATGGAGTTACTACAATACATAATCTACAATTTCAATTACGAGAGCTATATGAAGCGAAACAAAGATCATAAACATGTAGGTAATGAATTAAACAAATTTATAAATGGTTAATAAATAGGAACAAAAAAGGAATATTAGTGGATCCCATGAAATATATGAATAATAATTACTATAGCGGTAACGTATTTGAAATTAATATTTGACTTTAATAAATTGTATCCGATCGGCGGCTAAAACTCAAGGACAAATTTAATAGTCGTGGCTCTATTGATGTGATAGCTGCATCCACTTAACAGAAGTGTACACAGGATCTCACTCGTCTCTAGTCACAAAAAAAATAAAAAATAGCGGATTAGGGTGGCCCTAATACACGTATGGACTACCCAATAGTAGGCGGTTTGCAACTCAGAGAATCAGTAAACAATATATATGATTAAGTTCAATGCAGCCATACATGGGAAACTTAGAGTCCCACACTTGAAATTGGAGGTTAAATGGATCCACAAGAATTAAATGAGCCTTGCAGCCTCGTGGGAACGAGCGTGACCCGACTTATCTACTAATGAAAATGATGAAGGCCTCAAAAAAATAAGAATAGCTAGAATCACTAAGATGCACACACACACACACACATACACACACATACACATAAGAACTAGGAAATACCAATGTAGTACCTTGTCTGAACGTCGAGTGCGGCGAATCTCAGGGATAAGCTGCTGTAACTTGGACACAAGATCGGCGATCTGATCATCACTTATCCTGGAAACTCCTGACTGACTCGAACGTGATCTTCTGCTAGACATTGTCAGGTTAATTAAATGGAGAATGTAAAAAAAAAAAATTATAAGTGTCAGAAAAGTTATCTTATAAGTTGTATTTCTTGAGTGTAATTCTGCACAAGATAGAAGGGATAATCTGTTTATAAATAAGTTATAGACAGAGAGATAAGGGAGCCGTGAAAGAGCAGAAACAATGAAATGCAAATACTAGAGAAGTAGTGTTGGAGGTGGTGATGAAGACAAAGTGCATGGGAGAAAGCAGTGGGCTATTCTTGATTTTTAAATAGAGCCTTCAAGATAGAGGGGTTGGGGTGGGGTGGGGGCAAGAGATAGGGAAGATACGCCATACTGTCCTCCTCTTTGTGTCCCCCAAACAGCAAAATCGGGATTAGTAGTTCAAGTTGGTTAATAGAAATTTGCTTGATTATAACTTTTAAGTAACTTTGTTTGATTATAAGCAATTCTGCGGGCCTCTTTGTGTCAGTCTATCCACGCGAGCGCATGTTATGTTATTATCCTTGTCATTTAAATATTAGTACTATATACAATTTACATGTCGTTTTATATTAATTTTCTTGATTCTTAATGCAAACCAACCACGAGAAAACTGATACTAACTACTGAAGAATATTAAAAAACTACTAAAGATTTTATTAGATACCGAGTAGTGATAAATATTATAATTTTAAAACTTTTTGATGATTGATTTCACGAGTAATTTTTATTCTTAACTTTTTACCAAAAAAGCTAGTAGATACTAGCTAATACTTAAATAGGATATAAAAAAAAGTATGGCATTGTTGACCAATGACTATGATTGCATAATAACATGCACAGGGATGGAAATCTTTGGGTCCTCATCAAACATGTGGTGTGTGTAAACTTTGCATTAATTATGTGTGTGTGGACATATGGATGTGTTGATCAGTTGATGTGAAAAGATGACTTGGCACTTTTGACCCAACTTTCTCTTAAGGGTTTCAAGGCCTTTTCCCGTCTCATAAAAATCAATTAGTTTATTTGACCATTAAAAAAAAGGTTGTAATAATAAAAGATACTCTGATGCTTACATTAATGAGGTTGAAAAGAAGTCGAGATGAAAGATAGTTGCGTATACGCACCAATTGAAGGAATTCAATATCACCATTGTAATATAAGGGTCGAGGAATTCAATATCGCCATTGTCATTTTAATCATTTTTTGACATTGCGTGTGTATTTGAACAACTCAAGAACCATCTTCACTCCGCCATTGGTTAATGTGAATGGCAAGTCAAGACACTCATAAATGTTGTTGTTGCGTTCAAGCCATAGTTGCTTATTTGGCACCCTGATTAGTTCGATCTGAATTATTCCAAGGGCATGCCACTAAAAGTGTACTTCCTATCAAGCTTAGGGTTGTGTCGTTTGACTTTCCATACTACAGACATTATTGTCGTTGGTAGTTCACTGAGTACTTTGTGGGGTTTGTATTGATCTTAGATGAAGGCGAAGGACCCCGACATTGACAGAAATCATGGTGCATAGATATACTATAGCCGAAGTGAGTATCGTGCAATGTCTGCTCGGAGTATAGCATTATTTATGTATGGATTGTATGGTTTTGTCAACAGTGAATGAGAGATGATGTTTCTCATTAATTCTAGTCATCTTTTGAATAGGAAATTTGGTCAAATTTGTCTGGAAGTAAGAATGTTACAAGTGTGTAGATGCAGCTGTGATATTTGTGTAATGCATTGGGGTTGTACATTGCCACACGTGAAGGAGATTTTTGCAATTTTCTACGGCGAGATTCCTGCATGGGTCTTGTCGACCCTTGGGAGATGCCGCCGTCATGTGCGCCTTCTCCAACGGCCACCGTACGTCGAAGTTCATCTTCTTTTCAATAAATTTAGCCTCCTTGAACCTCACTTTTTTAGAAAAAATACATTTTAAAATAGTAATTTTTTGAAAAATATTTAATTAAAAAGTAAGAAAAAATTTTAAGTTTACATATAAAATTCTTTAATAGGAGAATTTTGTACGGTTGAAAATGAATTTTTAAAAAAATAAGTTTTAAATAATGAAGTTCAAACATATGCTTAAGATTGACAAATTGTTTCGAGAATTTTGACTTGATACAAGTCTTTATCAGATGAGTTGGGCTAAAGTTGGCAAATCTAAATTATCTAATTTTTGCACAATTCACTTGCATGGTTCGGCTGTTCAGATTTAACTTATAATTATTTTATAAAATGAGAATTGTTGTGAAAAGAGAGAAAAAGATGAGAGAATAAAAGTCAATAGATTTGTGTGTATTATAATGAGAATTAAAGCCCTATATTTATAAGGAATTATTAGGGATACATATGATAATAATTTCTAAGGTTGAAGGGGTACAATTGTCATTCACCAATAGTTTATAACACTCCTCCTTTAATGATATATTATAAAATATTTACCTCGTTAAAATCACGTTTGATAAAAATCCAATGGGATAAAAAAAATCAAACGAACGAAAAAAAAGTATAGTTATTTGGGAGTATTAAAGATAAATGCTACCTCATTAAAACCTTGCTAGGAAAATCAAATGAGATAAAACCTAAGCGAAGGAAAAAGAGTACAACTACTCTCCTTGATATTGATCACTGAAAATATTTGAGTCGAAGTATTCCAATCTTGTGAACCAATTTCTTAAATGTAGATGTTGGCAATGCTTTTGTAAATAAATCGTTCACATTGTCACTTGAACGAATTTGTTGAATATTGATGTCGTTATTTTTTTGAAGCTCGTGTATATGAAAGAATTTTGGAGAAATATGATTCGTACTGTCATCTTTGATATAACTTTATTTGAGTTGTCCAATACAAACAATATTATCTTCATACAAAATTATTGAACTATCATTTGTTGAAATTAATTCGCATGATACTTGGATATGATGGGTCATGTTCCTCAACCATATACATTCTCGACTTATGTCATGGATTGCAATAATTTCAGAATGATTTGAGGATATTGCTATCAAGGATTGCTTCATAGACCTCCA
>CAIGRN010110919.1:0-10671 GCA_903798345.1 Fraxinus anomala | reverse complement strand
CATACACGAAAATGTGCAAAAATCAAGCCAAAGGATGTAAAACCCTTCAAAACGACATCAGAATTCAAAATCCCATCTGGCAAATTTTTGTACTGGGCAGACAAACGGGCACCCGTCTGTTCAACAAAATGGCTATTGTAATTGCAACATAAGGCCGGACGACCGCTCGAGGCCACCCAGGATATTTTTCGGCATTCACCATTTTTTGTTCTCGTTTTGTTTTTACTTATTTTTCTCATGGTTAACCACTTCCAAAATCATTCCTCATTGTTAATTTGAATAATATCCAACAATTCCCCACTTGTTCAAATATAAAATGAGTAAAAACTCTAGTTTAAACGACACTTATGCATAAAATATGGATATCTTTCGATTTAAATCCAACCTTAGTATAAATCTCACAACGTAATCACCAAAATCCTAGGTTGCATGAAAACTTTGAACCTATTATTCATTGTGATAATACTATCACAGACACAAGTATTAAGTATTCCAAGTTCCACACAATTTCATTTAACATTTTTATGACCTTGGACTTTTCCTATTAATAAATTTTTAAGAGAGAAACTTTAACTCTCTATTAAAGCGATACCACCTCGAAATTTATATAGGTAAAGTTTTTGCAGTATTTTTGTCACTTTTAGAGATACTCGTTCCACCGATCTGAACTTTATTAAGAGTTATAAAAACTCAATCCTCCTATTCGTGACAACCAACACTTATAATAACCTAGGATAGGGTTTAAATGAAAAAAATGAGTGCTGAATCTATCCAATTATCGAATGACTTGTTACCCTTTGAACTCGAAGTATACTTGTTAGTATAGTCAGGTAGGGTTGCCGTCATTGGTGGATTTAATTATGGAGTTTTAACTCTATCCTAGTAGTTGTTGTTTGCACTAATTCTCTTGTGAGTGGTTTAGTGAACGGATCAAACAAATTCTCATTTGACTTCACATAAGTAAGTGAAATTATTCTATCTTTGATTAATTTCCTCACATTGTCATGTCTTAAACTCATTTATTTAGACTTATCATTTCACACCTCATTGTATGCTCTAACTAAAGTGGTTTGACTATCACATAAGATAGATATGGAAGAATTATTCATTTCTCCCAATGGAATTTTGTACATTAAGTCCCTAAACCATTCAGCTTCTTTTCCAATTTTAGCCAATGCCACTAATTCTGATTCCATAGTTAAGTGAGTAATACATATTTGTTGGTTTTTCAAGAGACCGCATCTCTTCTAAGGGTAATTACCCAACCTGATGTTGATTTATTCTCACCAACACTAGATATCCAATTAGTATTAGTAAATCCTTCTAGGATTGTCGAAAACATAGAATATTGGAGACCTAGATACTTGGTTTTCTTCAAATAACCAAAAACCTCTCGATAACTAATTAGTGATTGCTTGTAAACCGAATAAGTTTACTAATTGCAAATGCTATGTCGAGTCTTCCACATTGCACAACATACATTAAACTCCCGGCAGAAATTTCATACTTAAGTTGTGCTATAACTCTTCCATCATTCTTTACAAGTTTCAAACTTGGATCAAATGGAATGTTAGCCTCTTTAATGCTCAAGTGTTTGAACTTGTTAATCACATTCTCAACATAATATAATTAGTTTAAAATATAATCCCCACTAGTCTTGGTGACTTTGATACCTCGTATTGTATCAACTTGACCAAGATCTTTCATTTTGAATGTTGAAAATAGAAACATCTTTGTTTCGTGCAACTAGTGTATACATGTCAAAGTAATCTATTCATTTTTTTGTCGACACCATTTGGTTACTAACCTATCTTTAAAGGTATTGAGAGTATCATCTGCATTGTACTTCCTCCTAAATATCCACTTGCAACCTATAGGTTTTGATCCATGTGGTATATCGACTAATTCCCAAGTGTTGTTTGACATTATTGAATTAATTTTATCATTTACATCTTTCTTCCAAAAGGTGCTATCTCTAGATGACGCAATTTTCTTGATAAGCTTTAGGATTAGTTTCCACTTAAAGAACATACGAAATAGTTTGTGTGATACTCTTCTCATTTCCTCAACTAAATAGAAAGAAATAAGTTGAGAGTCTAATTCATTTGGTCCTATTACTTTCTGCTTTCGAGCTCTTTTACTTATACGAAGTTCACTTGTCTCAACATTTTCGAAAAGTGTTTCTACTTGTGATCTTGCAGAACTAGGAATCTTCACTTGAGGTCCCTTTAGAGAATTATTATATGAAATAACGTATTCTCAAAGAACTCTACTTCACGGGATTCAATAACAACATTGGTTTCCAAGTTTAATAAACGATATGCCTTGTTATTTTGGGTATGTCATATAAAAGCACATTTTTTATCCCTCTAGGACTCAATTTAGTCATTTTAATTAGGTACAAGAATGATATTCGTTCGCACCACCGCAGCTTGAAATAATCAATGTTCAGTTTTCTTCCTTTCCACAATTCATATAAAGAAACCTTAAATTTTTTAAGAAGGAATTCTATTAACTATGTGACACGCACTTAATAAAACTTCACCCCATAAATTAGGTGGTAACTTAACAATTAATAACATAACATTTCTCGTTTCAACTAGTGTCCTTTTTTCTCTCAACCAAACAATTTTGTTCGGGTGTCTTAGGTGCACTACATTGATATATTATGTCTGTTGTTCACAAAAAAAAGATTAAATTCACTAGAGATGTATCCACCTCCCCTTATCCCTTCTAAGAATTTTAATTTTTCTATTTAATTGATTTTCTACTTCGACTTTGTATATCTTAAGCATTTTAAATGTTTCATCATTATTTTTTATCATGTAGATATAGAAAAATCTAGAATAATCATNGTATCCACCTCCCCTTATCCCTTCTAAGAATTTTAATTTTTCTATTTAATTGATTTTCTACTTCGACTTTGTATATCTTAAACATGTTAAATGCGTCATCCTTATATTTCATTAAGTAGATATAGCAAAAGCTAGAAGGATCATCTATAAATGTTGTGAAGTATCTATTACCTCCTCTAGTTAACATTCCATTTAATTCACATATATCGAAATGAATTAAGTCTAACAAATTAAATTTTCTTTCAACACTATCAAAATGTTTTTTAATCATTTTAAACTTAACACATAATTTACATTTATTATATTCTATATTTTCACATGAAATTATTCTGATTTTAATCATTTTTTTAAAGTAGAAAAGCTAACATGCCTTAGTCTATCATGGCATAAAGAAATAGACTCAATAACATAAGTTAAATTTGTAGTTTTATTGATATTATTGCCAATAGTACAAAAATGGACCATTCCATCACTAAAATAGCATTTTCCAACAAATATACATTCCGGGAAAGTTTAAGTTTGACCGACTCATATGTGGATTTTATTTATGATTTTCCCAACAAATCACAACTTACAAGATTTAAATTCATATCCGGTACATACAATACATTTATTAATATGATCTTCTTGCCGGATGTGAATTGTAAGTCTTTTCTGGTTTTGTTTTGCAAATGGTTGTGCTTTAGTGGTGCTTGTTGTGCTGTTGGTGGTTGTTCAGTGGTGGTTGGATGATAGTCGTGCATGTGGTTGTTGGTGGCGATGATAGTGATGGTGGATGTGGCGGTGATGATGGTGGTGCATTTCTATTTGTGGTGCGGCGGTTGTGGGTGGTGCGGTGGTGGTGGCGGGGCGGTGGTGGGATAGCGTTTGTGACCAATTATTTGGTTAATTTGTGACGAAGTATTGGTGGTGGACCGGGATCGGGATCGAGATCGGGATCGTGTGTTTGTTGTATGTGACTAACTATTTGGTTTATTGTGACTAATCATTAAACTGTGATCTTAAAATTCGATAATTTGTTACTAAACAATAATTTGTGACCAACAAATTTGAAAATATGTGATCGATAGATAAATTGTGACCTATAATTTTTTTGATCTGTGACCAATGAAATAAACTGCGACGTATAAAATTATTGATTTGTGAACTCGAAATAATATATGACCAATTAATTTAATAATATGTGACTAATAAATAAGTTGTGACATGTAATTATGTACATGTGACAATTAATTGTATAATTGTGAATTTATTATATTTAAATAATAATTATTTTTAATTAATTAACTAAATACCTGAGTTTTGCATTTTTTTTTTAACTTAATACCTGATTTTTGCAATTGTAAAACTTAATGCCTGATTTGTGAACTCTTCCCAATTCTAATATAATTAATATATTTACGAAATAAGTATTTTACAGTATTTCAATTTTTATATCTTAAGGGTAAAATTAACATTTTATATTCTCTTAAATATATTTTTGTACTTATATGTTTAATAATTATTAAAACTTAATAAGAATAAAATAATCATATCTAAAACATAAATAAAGAATTTTACATTATACATTTCATACATATATTTGTAGTTACTCAATATCTTACCACCGATTCAACCCGAGTGGATTCCGATTGAACCTTGACCCTTTAAATTTTTCGGATCAATGATCGAACTGTGTTTTAAAACATTGAATATAATAGTGATCTCACTGTCACATAAATCCTATTGTTAAATTTTCTATTTATCGATTATTCATTTATTATAGTGAGTCAATCCTCATTTTATAAAGTCCAATAAACTCTCAATCTTTAAAAATAAAAATAAAGCGTGAATGTAACTATCCAAATATAGAGAATCAAATCCACCCTCTATACAAAATTTTCAATGTGGTCATTAATCATTTCACTAGTTTATATGCACTTATATGGAGGAAAGAATTTTTTTTTTTAAAGAAAATGTTAAGCCATAACTGTTTATTGGAATAAGCAAAATAAAAAAACAGATATAGACTGATTATTGGACTTTAATAAAATATTCGACTCTTTAGTTTTGAGAATCCATCAAGGTGATCTCCATATAAAAAAATGTTCTCAAAAAAAGATCATTATTGGAGATGCTTTTAATATTGTTTCGTAGTAAATGTTGTGAACGAAGATTTTGAAATATGGCCAGCGATTTGAAGGGATATGATGGAACTCACTTTCCACCCACCTTTTCTTTTGTATTCTTTCGTTTCATACGACTACATGGGAACAAAACCTTTAATAAATTAAATATTTTAGAAATATGTCATCCTGTGTTAGTGTCAGTATGCTTGAGATAATCCCTAGAAACATTTTTGTAAATGTGGTCTTTGTTAATTTAGGCAAGACTTGCTTGAATTCTCAATTTCTATTGAGAGAAAAAATTCAAATTGATTAAATATCGAAATATTGATCTACATATAAGAATTTGAATTATTTCTCTTAATAATGTTAACCTATTAAAATGATCTCACAAGTCTAAATATATCATTAGAACCCATTAAACACGAATGAACAACTCAATTATATTAAAATTCCAATGATCACATTACTTTTAAGATTGATTTGCTAAAATAAGCCGTCATCTTGCAGATGCACATTAAATAATAGTTTTACATTGATTAAATAGTAAATACTGAAATACAGACCACTATAAAAAGACTTAGACTACTCATCTCGGAAGGTTGACATTTTAAAATGGAATCCTAAATTTTAATATTTCAACATGCTTGATTTCATCTATACTCGTTAATAGGTATTCTTATTTATTTATTCAATCTTAGTAAAATCATCTTCATCAGTGTCGAAGCCAAACTTTTCATGTTAGGGGTGAAAAGTTATTGTTCTTGAGGGGTAATAGCATAAGTTAAGTATTGGCGTGTATATATATATTAAAAAGAATTCAATGGAAGCTGCCCACCCCGTCCTTCGACCTATGGCTAAAAATAATATACACACTTAGTAGGGGTGTACATGATTCGATTTGGACAAATTTTGAACTATTCTCAAATCAAATCAATATAAACTATCAGGAAAAATTACAAAACAATCAAGGGTAAATGGCGCAAAACGTCCCTACCTTTGGTGATTTTTGTGAAAAACATCCCAACCTTTGATTTCTTGGCGCAGAACGTCCTTACCTTTACTTTTTCTTGCGCAAAACATCCTTTCGTCCATAAACCGCTAGAAAGCATCGTTAAATCAAAAAAATTGGATTTTTATTTTCCACTCGTAAGGGTAAAACCATCCAACCACCATAACTTCATCGTGCTTCATCCTCAAGGCTTCATTACGCAAAACCCAAGTACTTGGAAGGGAGAAGAACCTGGTTTCTCCATCTCACGCCTAACCCGTCTCTTCATATTCCGTTCACCGCCTCTCCTCTCCTTTCCCCGCCTCGTCGTTCACCATCCACGAGTTGTTGAAGCCCACAGTGAGACGCAAGCGACTGTAAGAAAAATCTGTAAATGGGTTTTTATGATTTCTGAAAAATATTTCGATTTTTTGCTTGATTGAATGTTTTCATTTAGTTTTCTAGTGGGTTTTCACCGTTATGTAGGTATATACTTGAAGCAGAAATCTTGCATTGAACATGCTTCCTTCGATTTTGAGGGACCCCGGAGATGATCCACCCATTTACGATATGTTCTTCAATTTACCAAATTTCTACGTGCATTCAATCCAAAAAGTGATGTGCATTCACCCAATTTCAGTGTGGGCTACCTCAATGGTGATGTGCAGTAACCACATTTGTGAATTTATTGACGTATGAGAGTTGTGGAAACCGTGTGAGAGTTGCGTATTTCCAAAGTGAACATTTTTATGCTGATCCAGTTTATGAGTTGTGTGTGAAATTGGGGGTTTTCGGTTGTTTTTGAAAAATGTTCATGACTTATGTGTATCTGTGTCAAATTCTTGCTGGATTTTTGTTTTTAAATTTCCTACCATTTGCATGTAGGTGGTAGAATTTCATCATGGCGGCAATTTTTATGCAAAGCCAAACAATTTAGTGTATGAAGGGGGGGGGGGGGGGTGTACTTTTGATCAATTATTTCCGGGCTGCATGGTGCACGAAAGAGAATTTGATGAAATTCTTACTTGCGATTGGCAATGACATGGTGTTGGAGTTCTATTATAAGAAGTAAAGGATGAGTTTAGGAAAGGGATTGACGAGTTTGGCGAGCGAAAGGGATATTTTGTGCATGCTTAAGGACATGGAGGGCCAATACTTGTTACAGATATATGTCGTAGCCCCAAGGCAATCGTATGCATTGCCGTTGCATGCACATGAAGTTGATGACAACCGAACATTTAAAGATTGTTATGTACCAATTGTCGAAGAGAACCAAGGAACGGAGGATGAAGTTACTTGGGCAGATAAATTTTTTGAGGACAATGCTGAAAAATTGTGGTCACAGTACGAGGAAAGCTTAGAATACCAATACGGCGAAGGTACAAATGTGGATGAAGTTGTGATTAAAGATGTCACTGAAGAACAAAGTGGGGGAGAGGAAGTTGAAGGGTTGGTGGAATCTGATTACGAAATGGAGCATGTGCATACAACTACTGGTGAACTAGGGAGTCAACGGGTTAATTTTGATTTCGAATTTGGTGCAGCTGATGCACAGCAGGTTAGGGATTCTGATACCGACTATGGAGACTCCGATGATTTAAGAAGCATTCAGAGTGAAGATGATAAAAGTACAAGCAGGGATTTTAGAGACGCTTTCAACGTTAGTACAGATATGGAGGATCCAATGTTTAGAACAGGTTAGTTGAAGATTTTCTTTACTACTTATTCTCACTTTTATTTATACGAAGGTCCTAATAATTTTGTTATGCTATGCAGGCTTGGTATTTGAGTCCAAGGCCATCTCGAAGGCTGCAATCACTGAACATTCGGTTCATAGAAATCGAGAGATCAAATATAAGAAGGATGACGCAACCAGACTGAGAGCCATATGTAAGGGGGACTGCCCATGGTTGTTATATGCTACGAAGGAGCATAAGAAGACAAGCTTCATGATTAAAACTTTAGTCGAAGAGCATACATGTTCGATGGTGTATAGAAACTTCAGAGTGAGCTCTACCTATTTGGCCAAAAGGTATTTATCTGATTGGAGGTCTGAACCAAAAATGTCAGTTAGTATATTCATGGAGAGGGTGAAAATGGATGGTTTGGGTGACGTATCAACTTGGCAAGTGTACAGAACCAAGGAGAGGGCACTTGAAAAGATTCGAGGTAGTGTGTTTGAGCACTATAGAATATTATGGGATTATTGCGAGGAGTTGAAGAGGACAAACATCGGAACAACTGCTTTGGTTGAGGGGTATGCAGGTGAATTCAAACGACTGTACATTTTCCTAGGAGCTTTGAATGAGGGTTTTCTTATGGGATGTAAAAGGTTAATAGGGGTAGATGGTTGCTTTATGAAGACAGAGCACGATGGACAGTTGTTATCTGCAGTTGGTGTGGACGCTAATAATAGTATGTATCCAGTGGCGTATGCAGTCGTAGAAGTTGAGAATGGGGATAACTGGAGATGGTTTCTAGGGTTGTTGAAGGATGATTTGCACATGCACTTCAGTGAGCACTGGACATTTATTTCTGATAAATAAAAGGGGTTAGTTAATGTAATTGAGACTTTGTTTGAGAATGCGGAGCACAGAACATGTGTTAGACATTTATACAACAATTTCAGTGCTTCACATAAGAGATTGTCTTTGAAGAATTGTATGTGGGATGCAGCCAGAGCGACAACTGTGTTACAGTGGCTTCAACACATGCAGCGAATGTTGGATTTGGACCAAGGTGCATACAAATGGCTTGAATCAAAACCGGCATCTCATTGGAGTAAATCTCATTTCAGAGAAGGAAATAAATGTGACATGCTTCTAAACAACTTATGTGAATCATTTAATAGTACAATTGTTAGGGCAAGAGAGAAGCCCATTTTGATAATGCCAGAGGAGATTCAAATAAAAGAAGATTGTTGCCCGTAGAGAGTTCTCTGATCGGTGACAACATCAATAGGCCCTAGAATTCAAAAAATTCTAGACAAGAACAGTGGACTTGCAAAGGTGGAGTGGGCTGAATATGCAGGAAATGAAAGGTTTCAAGTTCGACACAACGCAGGAACCGTACTAAATGCTATGGACCTGAGGGCAAGAACATGCACATGTCGTGCTTGGCAATTGTCAGGAATTCCTGGTTGCCAAGTCATTGTCTCGGTTGCATCGAAGGGCCTTAATGTAATGGAGTATGTAGATGGAATCTACAAGAAGGAGGCATACCTCATGGCTTATACTCCATCCATCTCCTCCATCACAGGCCCGGACTCATGGCCTAACCTAGGTCTCAATCCTCTCAATCCACCAGTATACACAAAAAGGGCTGGGAGGCCAAAAAAAAAAAATAGAAGAAAAGAGCCAAATGAAGTGGCATCAAGTCAGTCAAAAAGGTCTAGAAAGACTTTCAAGTCAGAGTCAGTCAGGTACAGCCACATCAGCTCCAAGGAAAAGAGTAGGGCTGATAATGACATGCAAGAAATGTGGTGAACGAGGACACAGTAGTCAGGGCTACAAAGGGGCACCACCAACACAGAATTAATCACTGCACATGAATTGTATTTGGTTAAGGTTCATTCACTACAATAGTAACTGCTGTAGGATATGCTGAATTGTATATGTTTTGTTGATGTTTTTGAACTGGACAGAAAGTGTATTGGTTTTTGCTTCATTGACTGCAATATTATATGCTCTTCGCTATTTTGTTGCTGAGTTTAGGTTATTGAGTTTGATTGTTGAGTACTTTAATTGCTAGGTTTGGTTATTGAGATTGGTTGTTGATTATTGGTTTTGCTGTGTTCGAAATGGGTGTTAGGGACAATGAGTTGCATGTCATATAAACAGGGTTGTGGGTTGTATATGGCAAGGACGTTTTGCACAATTTTTAACAAAGGTAGGGATGTTTTACGCAAAGACAATGTAAAGGTAGGGATGTTTATCGCAAAGATAAAGTGAAGGTAGGGATGTTTTTCGCAAAGACAATTTCATGCTGAATTGGGAAGAAGACCCGTTCATGTTCATCATCTTCTACATTCTTATTCGAAACCTCCATTCACAGAAGCACATTTTAATTGTTCTTCTCACTGTAGCCCTTATTTACACCATTCGCAAGCACAAAATGGGGATGAACATCTTAATTTTATCGACCACAATCAATCTTTTCATATACCATTCCAATTTTTTTTTTTTTTTTTAGATTTACGTCATTCATGATGAAGTTCAACCAGAAATATAGTGATTTCCGTCATTTTTCCTTATTTTTTACAACATCATTCAAATTAATTTTCATATTAATACTTTTTAGTTATGCATAACATTTGAAGAAGAAGAAGAAGGCGGGATAGAAGTGAAGCACGATGAAGTTATGGTGGTTGGACAATTTTACCCTTACCCGTGGAAAATAAAAATTCAATTTTTTTTTAATGTAACGGTGCATTCTAACGGTTTGTGGATGGAAGAACGTTCTGCGTAAGAAAAAGTAAAGGTAAGGACGTTCTGCGCCAAGAAATCAAAGGTAGGGATGTTTTCCACAAAAATCACCAAAGGTATAGACGTTTTGAGCCATTTACCCTAAAACTTATTAGTATAGTACAATTTTTAAAATGATTTAAGATCTATTTTAAGATTACTTTGGTTATCCAATGAATTTTACTAGAATAGCCAATGATGAGACTATGATTTACCAATTTGAAAAATCAGTAGAAAAAATCTTTAAGTACAATGTC
>CAIGRN010110909.1:0-11725 GCA_903798345.1 Fraxinus anomala | reverse complement strand
AAGTGCTGGTTATTGGGTGTTCTTACGAAAGAGGCGGGTCCAAATTCAAAAGAGTTCCAAACTGCATCCTAGGGGAGATGGACCATTTCACGTTCTTGCCATGATCGGGAATAAGGGTTACAACTTGGGTTCGGATTCGAGGACGAATCATTTCAAAGAGAGATGGGATGATATGACCTAGGGCACAATCACTTGTTCGAGCAATGGAGTTCAAATGGGAGAAGTTGACAAGCCAAGGGTCAAGTTCTGTGTTGAGGGCGAATGCCGAAACCTTTTGGAAGAACTTAATTCGAGCAGCCAAAGTTGGAAGCAAAAAGCAAAGCTATGCGACACATAGCTTTACCTTGCTTGCGGTCGCATAGACACTTACCGAGATCAATAGGTCGCATTCTTGATGAACTACGTGACCGCATCTCCTATAACTATACGGTCGTATAGACCAATTCCGTGACAAATATTTTCTTTTTTCGCGAGTTTCCTAATTTGACTAAAATACAATCTTTTTGATATCTTTTGTAATATTTAGAGTTATTTTCCGTTTTAACTACATTAATTAACTTTTAGTATAAATAGGTTATTTTTCTTTCCTTGTAAGAGAGACTTTTGACATGAATATGAGATTGGGAATTTCTCTCTAATGGTTATTGAATGAGCTACCAAACTTATCGAATATTGTTATATTTGTGGCGTTCAACCCTTAAAACTTATCAAATGATTAGGCACCCTTTGTGGCGCTCGCAAACCGAGGTTCGTTGGTTTTGTAGTCAATAGGTCATTCAATCTCCATTTTTGTTTGGTTGCTTAGTTTTTGCGGGCCGAGATTCTATCGTCTACAACCTGAATTTGGGCTTTCCTGACGTTTTCAAATTAATTCCGCGATTTCCACTCGTATCCCGTTCTCGATTTTGCGTCAATAGTGTTTATTTTTTATACGTTGTGAGCCTATGGTTGCTCATATATATTTCTTCACTAGTGGTGGGTAATGTAGGTCGTTCTGAGGGAACGACTATGGTCGCTACAGTTATTTGTGTGTACTGCAAGTCCTTTTCGTGTGTTTTTAGGCTGATGGCCTGAACATACTTAATGCGCGTGTCGATACGTCTAATCAAGCTTGTTCTTTTTTGAATTCTTGATCAGGCGCCTCTTAACATTTGATGGCTGTGATTGTACATGAAATCTGGTTAACTGTGATTCAACTAGACACAAAATCTAACGGTTCACGTCTCTTTCTGGAACCTATAAGTATATTATTTCTCCTTGTAAGTTTTTCTCTAACCCTGAGTTTTTGCTATTCATCTCTCCTAGTGTCTTCATACTTTTTTTTCTGCCACCATGTCTTTCTTGAGTGATTCACGAAATATTTCTCAAGGATCTGAGATTGAAGGTTCTCAACTCAGGGATTCATTTCCTAATGTACCTTCTTCTTTGGATGGATCCCAACATTTTGCGACGCAATCGCATTTATCGACGATCCTTCATCTTTAGGGTTATCTCATCACTTAGTTTCCAACCTAGGGCTGATGAGGCTTTCGAGATTTCGACTATTTCAAAGGTTTAGAGATATTTTCAAATATTCCTGAGAAAGATTTAGGTGATATTCGGGAGAGCTTTGGTGTTCCTGGTGATATAGAGTTGATGTATCCTGGGTAGTTTCAAACTGCGGATCTTTTCCCCCATGCTTATATTATTGTTCATAGGCGTTCAATGGGTATGGGGCTTAGACTTTCTTTTCACCATTTATTTCTTATCATCATTTCCTCTTTTAACATACCCCCACGCAACTTACCTCGAATGGATGGAGCCAAATGGTTGGGTCATTTTTATTATGGAATGTTGCAGGTATGAGGGGAGAACTTTCCACTAGATGCTTTTTCTTTCCATTTACAATATGGTGAGAGTGGGGAATACTACGCACCCACAAAATGGGTATTATTATTTTACTCATCGCTCCCCTAAAACATGCTCAAAGCTCATCACCACTCCTTATAAGGTACATTATTAGAAGGAAAGGTTTTTCTTTGCTTATAGTAACTGAGGGCTACACCCAATGATCTTCATCCTGCAGTGGTCATGTCCCGTTTTTACGGTGATTCCAGTGTGTTTAGTTTTTCCTTTCTTCGCCATATATTATTATTATTATTATTATTATTATTATTTACTTAATTACATTCGGGCAGAAAAATGTCGGCTCCTCTTCAAGGTCAAGTTTTTAAAGATCTTTGCACATAGGTAACACTATTCTCAATTTGAGCTCTAAGGCCAGCGAAGTTGAAGGGCTTCTAAGCTCCTTTAATCTAAAATTTCATGATGTAGGAATTCAGATTACTCCGGGTAAGTTAATGTCTTTGTTTCCCTTGCTTTAATGGTCCCATTTTTATATTTTTTTAGAAAATACTTAATTTGTTTGTTTCCTTTACAGTGGAAACCGAGTTCGATGCCACATGTTCGATGGCCCCTAAGTGCTAGAAGTCTGTTGCACCTCCTTCTAAGAAACAGATCCACGAAGGCTCCAAGAGCTCTAAGGAAGTACCTTCGCGGTTAGTCGAGGCTTCGTCCAAGTGACCCCATCATAGGCCCCCGCTAAAGGAACTACATGGCCTTTGCCTATAGAATATGTGCATTCCTCTTCTTTAAGTCTAGCTAAGGATCTTAGAAAAATGAAAGCCCCGTTTGTAACTGTGTTTATTCTTGATCCTAAAGGCTCCTATCCCACATTTGAAATCTTTATTCTTTTCTCGCCATGAGGGTACATTAGATGTAGGTGCTTCGTCAGTGTTTCCTCATTTTGCCTATTTCAACTAGTCTTGGAAGAAGTTGGGAGAAGAACTTACTCCTACTGAGAGAGGGAAAATGAATGACGCCTACCTTCAGCGAGTTGTAGTCTTATCTCAAGATCGACAAACTGATTATGAAGCTTACACCTCAAATGTAGCCAACTTGGAGAAGAAAATTATCTCCTTAGCGAAGAAGTGTAACTCTTTTCAAAGAAAGTTGAAGGAGCTTGAGGGCGAGAGGAGTAGGTACAAGGAGATGAGTAAGGGTGCCAAAACCTTTGCGGCGAAGGAGGCTTCCTTTTTAGTAGATGCTAAAAAGATTTCTTTTGATTTGAATTTGGCGAAGGAGAAGCATGCAACCTATATTGCAAGAATTGAGCATGATGATTCACATTTTAAAAAAGAGTTCCAAATGACCTGTTTGAGCATGAAGTTGATTGAGAAACTAAATAATACAAGGAATGGGATTGTTCCTTTTCACAATTAATTGAGAAATACTGAGGTGGAATTGGTTGTTGCAGAGTCTAACCTTTTTGGAGCGACTGCTCGTGAGGCAATGTTAGTTGAGGATGCTATGCAGGTTAGGGAAAACAAAGTACTTGACATTATTAGAATTTTTCACCCCGAATGGTAGCTGGACTTTTTGAAAGCTCATGAAGATGATGTCGAGGAAATCACTTCTCTTAAGGTTTGACTGTTGGCATCGAGGGCTTTGGACACTCCATCCATTCCCGTTGATCTTTCTCAACTTGATTCTTCGCCTATCCCCCCAAGTGGGAGTGTGACTCCTAATGAGCCTCTTGACACTTCAATTCCTACTTCTTCAAAAGCAAGGGTACCCTCAGGGAGTGAAGTTCCAGTTAACAAGGAGAATCCTTCTTATGAGAATCTTTAGTCCTTGGTTAATAGGATAGCTTATTTTTTGTCTCATTATGATAACAAAACTTAATTCCTTGTTCGTATATAAAACTGCTCTTTTTTGGTAATTTTATTGATACAATATTATTTTTTTATGTCGTACAAATTTGTCCATTTGACAGTCTTTGTGCCTGGGTTGTTTCTCATTTGTTACTTTAGGCGGGTTTCACGTAGATGCTTGTATAACGAGTTTATATCAACATCAAAATCTATCGTTTGTGTGTGTCGATTTCTCATTTCAACAACGCAGATTTCAAAATGAAACTTTATTAAATTGTCGAAACAACATTAGGGGTATGGATTATTATTCCTTCACTAGCAATGACTTTTTCATTCATATGTACTTCGCACGTTATTACAATAATTTCATGATATTTAAAGATAAATGGACGTTGCCTCGTCCCCTTTTGATAATGATTTCCTTTGGGGTGGAAAATGAGTTCTCGTATTTCTTTAACGGAATAGATCTCACCTTTGGTTGAGATTTCTTTTGGTTGAATAATCCTCGCATTTTAACTGGAATTCTTTGGATGAAGTTAAACTCGCCTTCAGTCATTTGGAGTAGGATTATCATTTCTTGATGGGGCTGGCCTCACCTTTTACTATCAATCCTCCATTTTGCGACCTTGTCGCAACTGTAGTATTTTTCATTTACTTCCATCGCTCATGCTTCTTTTAGTACTTGCTAAGTTATCTTTATTGGCAGACATGTTTTTCGTCCCTCCATTTATCGTATCTAATACTTGCTTTCTTAAACAAGGTTTTTCAATAATTCATTTCTCTATCTTTTTCCATCATTTTTATCGGGATAATTTGTTCTGTAGGAACCAAATTCTTTATTCTATCAACATCGTTCATGATGTTCCGCTGCAAATGTCTTGGGACTCTGACCATACATTGTATCAATTTTAGATGGGAGGAGTTTTGTTTGCGATAGGTGCCTAAGGCCATCATTCATTCTTTTGATTTATTTTATGTTGAAAGACATTTGGTTCTCTACATAATTACCGAATATAATTGAAAGAGTAGCAGTTTCACAATTACCTTAGATCTAGAGTTCTTTAAATATGTCCTCCCTGGGTACCTGGGAGTGTAATTCATGCATGCTTTCGATGCCTACTCCTTTATACGGGATTTTGGTTATGATATTAGTTTCTCTTCATGAAGGTTTCGAGTTCGTAGCATTGGCCAACGCATGAGATGACTATGTGTGCCTTTGACCTCCTAGTGCGAATGTCACATTTCTCTACTTGTTCTGCTTTTTGACCAGTTTCGGCACTACATAGCATTCATCTATGTCGCGACTTTTGGTACAATGGATATTGTAGAATTTTGGTTTGTATCCCTCGGGAGATAGATAGGCTTCGTTGATATCTTGCAAAGATGGTGTGGCGAAAGCACATCATGTCTTTAGACTCTTTGGGGATATGATATTGCGATCTAGACAATCTAAGTACAAACATCATTGCTTTTCCTCTAGTCTCATCGACAGGATATTGTTCCACCACTCTTTGTTTTTGCATTCACCTTTGATTCTCTGAAACATCTTCTACACGGATCTCGTTAAATATAAAATTTATTAGTTGGGAAAAAAGAATGGATACCTTTTGCGAGCTTCTTTCCAGAGAGAAGTACACGATCGTTGGCCATTCTACAGAGCTTCATTTGCTTCCTCACCTAGTGTAATCTCACTAGTAAACATTTCATCTTTAAACCATGTAAAATAACTTCTAAGGGATTATCCTTCCCTCTGCTTGATGATACCTAACCTTGTAACTGCCTGTATTATTTTGAGATTTGTTTGTTCATGAGGAAGCCAATCATTGGTTGAATATGCTAGAAACTGATACATTTCATTCTCCATTGTTGATTAGCCTACTGGCCTTTTGTGCAAACGGATATTATAGTTCATCCTCCTCTTATTCTTCAACTAGTTAAGTCTCCAGTGGTGAGAGATTTTTAGATTTACCACTTCGTTTGTTGAGGATCTGCTATTCTTTGAATTTTTCCATTTTCCTGCCAGAATAATACTATAAGCATGTGACATCCACAAATTCTTGCTTCCTTTGGGAAAAATTTAGCATCAGACATTAGTTTCTCCGATTTTCCTTTCGCTACCAGCTCGTCTTTGGCTTCTCATACTTTGCGCATAGATTGGCATTTTTTTGCTACCAACATTTGTAGTTTTTTTTTCCATTTCATGGATCGTCTCCACTGTAGGCACTCCTTTCGCCTAAGCATGGCATCGAACATGAGAAATATCGACTTGGGATCTTGTCGGCATTTTCTCCCACTTTCTCTTTGGATTCACATCACTTTGATTGAATAATTGCTAGATTCTTATGTTTCGAATTTTAGCGTTTTGACTGCATCCGAATTTGCTTCTACTATGTTGACATAAAAAATTGTAAGGATAATTTCTAGGCCAAATTTAAGATAAAACGTGTTTTTATTGATAACAATCTTCAAATACATGTGTTTAATCACTCTACCATGAAGAGAAGTGTGAATGAAAGTGTTTGTATCAAAGTTGTAAAGTAAGTCGAACTCTGCTTTTGGAGGGGACCATCTTTCTCTAATTATAAGAAAAATGGCTTCTTATTGTCTAGACTCATGTCTTATCAATAAATCAATTACAGTGTCGAGTTTAGAAGGTGTGCCAATGATCTTACCATTGATTGGTTGACGAGGTTGGCTCCCATCAAATCATCATGATATCATTTCCTATTGTGTTGCCAGGAAATGATGAGCTGATTATGTATAAGAAGTTATGGCAATAGAGAGACGCTGATATCATTGCCTCCAAGTGTTATTGGTTGATTGGGGAGATTGGGTGGTTTGATGGTGTGGAAGGAGTCTGTAATCATTATGTCTCCTAGAATTAGAGCGGTCATATGTACAAGATGATCTTAGTGATCCGATCTAAATTCTATTCAAGTTAGGCACTCATAATACGCATGTTTTGAATTAGGGTGGACTTCGGGAGCCAACATACTCCATTCTTTTTTTTTAGATCCTTAAGGCTTCTAAATTTTAGTGGATGTATTTGTGGTTTCCTTTGTTCGAAAGATTCTCACAGACGGCGCCAATTTGTAATAATACAAATTGATACAAATGAGTTTATTGATGAAACAATTGCAAGCGAACATCAATGTAAATACAAGCAACAAATCTCTCAACAAACTATGCCATTTTCCTTCTAAATTCACTAGTCTTGATACTTAAACTAGAACAAGATGAGAAATAGCTATTTGAGAGGGAGATATTTGAATTACATAATCTCTTTTTCAAATGTGGGAGTAGTAATAGATCTTCCTCCAAGCATTAGGGGTAATCCGATCATTTTTACGCTGTGCCAGATGGCAGTTCCTTGTTGGCTATGAATCATAATTGATTTAGTTATAATCGTACTTTATTCATTTGCCCATATGCTCTTTATTAATAGCCAGCAAACTGGTGTGTGTGTATATATATATATATATGAAATTGATACAATTTGTTGTAAATAAAGTAGTACTTATGAATGACCATTGTACCCTTGCATTCCTGATTGTAACTAATAAATAAGAGGCTTTGATTCTCAATAAAACACACACAAGTCTATTGCCTTATTTTATTATATTTTCTCTTTAGTTTTTAACATGTTATCGGCATGAAGGAAGTCACTCAAAATAGAGAGAAAATTCGAAATCAACAACGCAGAAAGCCCATAGAATCTAGATAGTTGGTAGTAGTTGTGATCGAACGTTGATAATTCAGTATCGCGTTGTCTGATCATTGTGAAATTTGGAAAGGATGTTCACAACTTATTTTTCTTCAAATCTAACGGTTAAGTTCAAGATCATGCAGATAATTTGTGAGAAATCGCTATGCAAATAGTAACGAAAAATTTGAATTGATTGGAAGATCTAATTTTTTTAGAACAAAATTTTTTCAGGCTTTTTTTTTTAAAGAATTTGAGAATACTCAAAATTATCTAAATATATTTCAATTCTTAAATATTATGTCGTTACTTCTGAAGAAGAACAACTTTATATTAGCTTAATATTCGAGAAGATTATTGCAATGTTGCTCATGTAGAGCACGAGTTTTGATTTTAAAAATATCATATTGCTCGAAAGGTAAAAGGAATTTGTAATATCAATATTCCAATAAAATATTACATTGTTTAGCTCGAAAGGTAGAACGAATTGTTAATATCAATATTTCAGAAAAATATTGTATTTATACTCGTTGTATTCCAAAGAAGTGCAACTTAATATTAAAAATTTGTATTGATGTTCCCGAATAAATGCAACCCAAATACATATATATTTAATAAGAACATTATTTTGATATTCTTGAAAAAATCAAAAAATTTATACAAATCAATATTCTAGAAAAATGTGTTAGTCTCAAAGATTAACTTTATATGAGTTTGAGTCTGATAAATATGTTAATGTTCTTGGATAAACATAACTTATATACAAATAATTTATTATTCTAGAAAAATATTTAGTTATTTCAAATAACGACTTATAAATATTAATATTCTAAAAGAATATTTTATCGTTTATAAATAATCATAAAATTTTACATACTAATATTCTTGAAGAGAATAAATCAAAAGAATATTGTGGCACTGCTCTTGATTAAGCATGCTTTTACACGTGCTAATATTCTCGAAGAATATTATGATACTTCTCTCGAAGAAGCACACTTCTCAAAAATTATAGAATTATTTGAAAAATATATTGTCATGAACTTGAAGTTTGTTGATTCAAAAAACTTTATGATTTAATGTAGTGTTTAGATCATGGGACATGTATAACTTATATGTAGTATGTACAAATATCCAACTGAACTCATGGTGACTCATTGAAAAAAAAATGTAAGAATGATGAAAATCAATATAATATAATATTGAATTTTGCAAATTTGATTGTAAGACTTTAGAAGAGTCAATATTGCATTACTCGCATTTTCTACATATTTACTATACAAGTATTAGTATAATTGAAGTAAGAAGTTCAAATATTGATTGTATTATTATTTGGCATTACCAGTTAGACCACAAGCCAATTATAATAGGTTTGCTAATTATTAATTTGACCGAACAATTTTTTTAACATTACAGGAAGAAATTAAGAAGCTAAAAATAATGTACAATACATTATTATATTATCTAGATCCTTGCGAAAAACAATTCGAATTAGAAGTTTGAATGACAATTCATTTAAATGCATTTACTGATTAAAGAGATTAGTAATATCTCATACACCAGTTTTAAATGCTCAAACTTGAATTGACATCCTGGAAGTACAATTCATTCACACTATAATTTACAAATCAATGACATTTCTAAAATGTGATTACATTCAACTCCAAGACAAAATTCCTCAAAAAAAAACATAAAAAATGAAGTAAATAGTAAATATGGTTCTATTAGGGAGTGTATACTTTTGGAGAGTATATAGACATAAAAAAAATGTAAAACCCCAGAAGAGGTTCAAGTACCTGAAATGTAGAAAATGGAGATATCTCAATAAGTTATGTCGTTATAAAAACATAAATAAAATCCAAAAGAGAAGAAAAAATTGTCAGCGATACTTTTATACATGATGTATCGCATGGTAGTCAAGGCTGTGCAATTAGTACTTGGGCAGATATCATTAACCATGATAACCTTAGTATGGAAGTTAGCGAGGATATCGAAATAAATTCGTTGAAACGTATCGATCGAAAAAATGATTGATCGAATAAAATGACACAATTATAGCAAAACTGAAATTATTATAGAAACCTGAAGTTTCTGAACCTACAGTTTGAATACCTAAATTTATATATTTATTTGAAAAGTAAATGAGAAAATAAATCCGTAACATGTAATGCACAATTCTCAAAATAATAAATTTCCCAAAACTCGAAGTGGATGCAATCCCAAATTCATATCTTGTTAACGTAATGATGCATGAAATTTGAAATGCAATTATAGTCAACTGATGTGGATTGACAATTAATGTTATCCCTAAAGATCTATTGTGCCGGAAGCTCATAATTCAAGTTATGTTATCACGAAGGGGAGTAAGTATGCTTGTTCTATTTTTTCCTTGATCAAGATATTGTCTCATTGAATTTTTTTCGCAAGGTTTTTAATGAGAAAATTTTTGTAGCGTACTCAAAAAGAATATTGTACTATTTTTTCTTCATTTGAGTTTTTCCTATATGATTTTTCCTAATAAAGTTTGAGCGAAGCATAATTTGTATAATAAATGTCTATAACATACAGACAGTTACCCTCAAAATAATATATTTATATGTTATAAACTGTGTACGATTCTTGAAGAGAGCAACAACACAATTTATTTTCAAAATATAATCATATGACTAAAGGCAAATGAAGATTGATAAACAATACTTTTAATGAGACAATTGTTGTGCAACTAGTCATTCAATGGGAGTGCTATAAATAAAGTAGTAAGTATGAATAATCATTGTATCCATGTAGTCCTAATCCTAATCTATAAATATACGACTTTGATTATCAATAAAACACACACGGATATTGACTTCTTTGTTTTCTTCCCTTTTCTCTCTAGTTTATAGTACAATTATTATTGTTTTAAATAACTCAACTTTTATTCAACTACTTTTAGGTATGCTAATGATTTTATATTTATTTGTATCTTCATCTCTCTGTTAAATAGTACATTTTATCTTAATTTTTATTCTAAAAGTTCATTGAGAATGTAAAAAGATTTATTTATTCTAAATTTAAAGCACACTAGTAAATTATTTGGATAAAAATCATTATCAGTAACAAAATATGTTAATTAATAAAAACTAAGGATAAATTGTGGGGACATAAGTGCAACAATACTAAAAATATTTAGTATATTTAAAAAGTAGTGCAAGAAAAGAAAATCGTGGTGGCAATGTAAGCACTCATGTAACCTTTATTTGTTGTTTGTGTGCGCGTGTTTTTTTATATTATATTTTACCATATTTTTCTTTGAATAATAGCATTTGGAGTCTCTAAAACTTTCAAACATTTGCTTCTAAGATCCTTTTGAGCTAATTTTATCATCATCAAATTCTAAGTAAAATGATCATTACACTCTTAAGTCCCTATTGGACGTAGATTAAAAGTTGATAAAGAATTTAAGTCAAAATCAATAATTATTATGAATCACATATTTAATTGGATTCACTACTTTTTAATCACATATATTATCAATTTTTATCAAAATATACTAAAAGTCAAATTTGAATCTATCAAAGAGAGTTAAATTTTGGCTTAGAGTTAAAACAAAAACAAAATAAAAGAACTAAAATAAAAAACAAAAGCAATAAAGAATAAACGAAAGGAAAAGTAAAATTTTAAAGAATAATGCTACACATACAGATTTTTTTTTCACATATAACACGTAACATAACATCATTGAAGATGGGAATACAAAAGAAAAAATAGGCGGACAGGATCCTGCCACAGCGGCACCTTATAGGAAACCTGTGAAACTTTTCCGGTACTTAGGAAATAATTCAATTTTACAACACCTCCGCACACCCTTCACCACTTTCCTGTGTAACGAAGGACTCATGGATGGCTTCACATTCTTCTATTTTTGCTTTCCAATTTCTCAGATTTCCCGGCAATCAGAATCATCAAAGTAATATCATTATCTAAATGGAAAGAGCTCACACATACATTGAAGAAACTCAAGCTGCGAAAATCCTTAATTCCTTTGAATCACTCTAGGACAGCCATTAATAACTCAATTAAGTTATTTGTACATTCATGATTGACATCTTGGACGACACCAAATTTGACAATTGATTGGAAAGAAAGTTGTTAAAATCAATGTACAAAAAACTGTCAACTCACACAATGTCATCCATGATGTCAAACTTGATATACATCAATTAAAACTGTTACCATCCACACTGTTGAGAATTTTTGGGAGATGAGGTAAGGAGTGGGTTGGGACTAGATTAAAAAAATTAATAATTATTGTCCAGTTTAGTTAATTAATTTTTTTAATATTTTTTAAAAT
>CAIGRN010110904.1:0-14813 GCA_903798345.1 Fraxinus anomala | reverse complement strand
TACCCCCAAACCCCCAACCCTAACGCGAACCCGATCGACGATTTAACTCGCTACCCACCACCGCCACCTTCTTATGCTTCCGCACCCCCCGTCGCCCCCAACAATTACGCCCCTCCTCCTTCATCCGCCGATTACTCCACCACTTCTTACCAGCATAATTCATCATCCTATCCTCACTTTCCCCAAAATCCTGATACTCTCCCCACAGCGCCATCGTTTCAACAACCTCAACCCTCTTATTCTTTTCCCCAGTTAGAAGTCCATGGACAATACCATAGCCCGCCACCACAGAAACCGCAACAGCATACGTATTACTCATCTTATGATCAGCCTGCGGCCAATTATTCCCCAAACCCTAAACCTGTTGGACCCAATACACAATACCCTTCACCGTATAGCTCTCAGTTTAATCAATCTAATCCACCTGTTTATGAAAGTACTTATGACCATTCTGTGAAATACGATCACCCGGGTGGTAATTTTGATGGGAATTACGGTCGGGGCGGGTCTGAATCTGGTTCTGATTTGTATGGAAAACGACCTGAGAGTGGCTACGGTGGGTATGGGAAGAATGAAGGGGTTTATGCTTACAAAGGAAGCTCGGAGCCGTATGGGGCTCGGGGAACAGCTCCCAAGTCGTCGACTTGGTCAGGATTTGATGATTTCGGCAGGCCGATTGGGCATTCTTCTCCTTCAGGGAATGGGCGGTCAACAAATGCAGGGTTGAAGGTTGTGAAGGCGGTTCCGAAGGCGGATTCACAGCAGGATACGAATGGTGGGGTTCAGAAGTACAGAGTTAAGTTATTAGCAGAAAGTGCTGGCCAGAGCACCATGGACGTTCTTTGTCAGGTCTATTATGCAGAAATTTCCATTCACGTTCTGTTGCAATTGTATTTTTACCTTAGTTGTTTATATTCTATAATTGTCAACAAATATCCGTTGTACTATGTTCATAAATTGATATGGCTTTGAAATTTCTGAACTAGAGGAGGAATGCAGACTTGAGTTATTTTCAAATGTGCAAATCATTATGAATGTGGTAACACTGTCAGGTCCAACGTGTTCTGTAGCAGATCTGTATTTTGCCACCGGAAAGTTCTCTGGCTATTGCTCTGCCCATGTTTTGTCTTTTTTCCTAAATTATACTTCTTATACTTCATTTGGCTTTTATCTTGACTATACAATGTTTTGCCATGTCTTCATTAATGTTGTTATAATGATATCATCAGTTTGTATCAATTGATATTCTCAAGCAATTCTTTTTCACTCGATGGTTGACTTATTTGTAGAGCCAAAAGGTTTCAGTAAAATTATATCATTTAAAACTACTTGAATACCTGATGTTCTTCTTTTGCTAGGTTATGGTGTCATGGAATTATAATTTTTTTTTCTTTTTCGTGGTACTATTTGATATCAGATATTAAAAACTGAAAAGCTATCGTATTTTTGGGTTTGGTCTTATAATGACGCAGGGTTTATGTAACTGAATAAATTTACAATTCGATGCACATGAATAGAAACCCCATGCGTAATGTGTACAATTTTTGTGTTTGATCATGATTTGGAAATGCTTTTTGTTGATTGTTCTGTGTTGGCCTTTTCGCATTGTATGCATTAACTTTTTGTCCATTGTCATTTCTTGGGAAGAATACCCATAAAAGATACACAACAGTCACACGTTGGGACAAAAATGTTGAACCAGATATGTTAGTATTAAATTTAAGTTAATAAGAGCATCTTCAAGAGAGTCTCTATTTTATAAAAATTGCCTTTTGTATAATAGGAAACATTTTTAAATTTAGAGAGTAAATTTTTTTATGCACTCCAACAGTGCTCTCTATTTTTTCCAAGAGATTCTTTATTTATAAAAAGCATCTTATGGGTAATAGGGTGTATATTTAAATTTAGAGAGTAAGATTTTTTTTATATGCTAACAATGCTCTCTATTTTGGCTCTTTATATTTTTTGAAGAAATATTTATTTATTTCTCTTCATCTTTTATTTCACATATTTTTTTATATATCAATTGCCGATCAATATAAATATGATTTGAATAATTTAAAAAATAGAGTATTGAAATGTGTAGCTTATTAAATGCAATCGTTATATAGTAAGAATAGAGAGTGTGTTTTTCTCTTCAAACTTACTCTCTATTTAAAAAATTAGAATGGAGAGAGTATTAAAACTTATATTTAAGCGTTGACTCTCTAAATAGAATGCATTTTGTGTTTATAGAGTCTATTGGATATGCTCTAAGGCGTTAACATGAATCTAGAGGTTGATATTTGCGTCACCTTTTGTTTTGAAGCATGTTGATGGTATATTCCAGTAGACATGTCATGGTCACATGACACACGCTCATACATAAATCCACTTCAGTTATCTATCATATTTATACTCTGAGGATCGTGCTCACTTAGCTTGTTAATTTTCGGGATCTTCAGTTTTGTTTTTCTCTTTCATATCTTTGGTCGAGTGATAATTTCATATATTATTCTGGTCAGTTGTTGGTTCTCCAAAGGAAGACTTACGTATATGTTGTGCTTGCGATGTTTCATAATGATTACATGTATCTTTTTGTCTTTATTAGGCAAAGAGGATATACTTTTATATTACTTTGCAGGACTAACTTAGATCTTAACTTCATATTTTGTTGTGGAATCTTTTCCAGATTGGCTTGGATGGAATTCGTATGCTTGACCCAGCAACCAGTCGGATTCTGCGAATTTATCCTCTCGACACAATAACTAGATGTGAAGTATGCTTTTATTTATACCTCTTTTTTTAAAGTGTGAGGGTGTATGGTTGGGACTTGGGTCGATGGGTTTATATGCTATGATAGCGACATGGATGGCTATGGCCATGCAGTCTTAGAAACTTCAAGATTCACAGGCACTATTATGAAAAATTATGATTTTGGTTTGAAGCGAGCTCAATTGCTGTCCCTAACATATGTATTATCTGTCACCTTCTAAACTTGAATTATTAAATAGGGGCGTGTCCTCCAATTAATTTTATTTGCTAGATATTTGACTAAACTTTTGGGACGGGGATGATGCTTAGGGCAAGTGGAAAAGTTTATGGGAGTAGATGGGTCATACGGGAGAGGGCCGAGAGGCCATATAAGTTTACATCATGTTCATTGCTCTCATGAATTGCTGGCGTTGCTAGGAATTTATAGGATTAGGTTTTGTAATCCAAATTATATTAGGTTCTTTTGGTCTCTGCTCTTGCTCCTTTTTTGTTGTGTACCTTGGCTGAATGCTCACTGAGGAATTTTTTTTTACTTTTTAGGCTTTTGATTCTTCAACATTTGCTTTTTGGTCAAAAAGTTCTGTGGACTTTGAACCAAGGCGTATCAGGCTGCAGTCAAATAGTTATACCACCAACACCATTTTGGATACTGTTACAGCGGCAACTGTACAGGTCTGAAATTGATAGAAAATGACTCTCTTGATCGTGTAATAACATTTACAATTCTATGAAACTTCGTTGACTCTTCCACACATTTTTTAGCCCTATACTCTTTTGCTTTCACACAGCCACTCATCAGATGGTAAAATGTTTATGACTCATTCTTTAAACTGCAGTTTAAGGAGATGGGTGGAAGAAGCCGTCCTTCTGAAACTCCTAAGATTGCTGAACAACCAAATGAGAAGAAGAAAGTCTTTGCAGACTGGATGAATAAAATAAAGCCTGTTAATGAGGAGAAAGATCACTGGGTAAGATGGCGTTCCTTTATTTTGTTTAGTTGAGTGGGTGAAAATTTTCATTAATACTTGTTTTCCTCGGTGTTACTGAATAAAATTCATTTGTCATGTATGAGTTGTCCAAACATCTCTGAATTGTCGAATCACTTGAGAGGTGTTTGTATAAGTTTATATTATTGATGAAATTGTATGGGCTTGAACATAAAATTACATTGCTCATCTCATATCCAGCTTGAGTTACGGGAAAAGTAATTTTTTATTTGGCTTTTATGGTTGTAAGGTGCCTGTCTGGAAATTGTTTTAGAAGTGGCAAGTTTCCCTGTGGAAAATGAAAAAAGATGGGGGTCAATCCTGTTGAGAAGACGTGAGATGATCAGTGCTTTACACTAAATTGCCGGTAGAATCATGCGATAGGTGGCTGTTGATACTGTAGTTTTTCTACTTAAAATGAGAACTTTGATATATTCTTGAACGAAGAAAGGAATTTATAAGATGCAAAAGGAGAGTAGCGGCAATTTGAAGGAGGGTCTGATATGATATTGGATTAGGGGCTGCATCTTGAGTGGAGACAATAATTGTTTAAGAAAAGGCCCTTCGTCCCTGTTTTTATTGTCTTACAATAAAATCAATGGAATGCGGAGAGCCTTACTAATGGGGATCCTAGAAGATATTATTGAAGATTTTACATATTTGATGCATAATTAGGGTTTTTAGATTCTCCAGTATTTTAATATATTCTCTGTTATTTTGTTTAGATGTTTCTTACTTAAATTTGATAGATTATCTAGTATTCTACTGGATGTATCTTTGAGTCCCCTCAATGCCACTGAGGTGAGTACCCGACCATAAATTTCAGGGCTATGGGATTAGTCGAGGCGTGCACAAGTTGGCCCGGATTTCCACGATTATAAAAAAAAAAAAATCTTACCTAAATTATACTAGTTGAAACCCTATATAAAGGGGGCTTATGCTTTGTAATAAGACACAACTTTGATAGTAAAATAAATTGATATTATCCCTTAATTTCTATTTATTCTCTCACTCCTCTCTTTTCCCCCCACTTTTCTCTTCTTCTCTTCCCTTTCCCTTTCCCTTTCCCTTTCCCCTTCTCCTATAACTGTTCTATACTTCTCCTATAACTGTTCTATACTTCTATTGCATGTTACGTCAATTTGGTAACATAGCAATTCATTCTCTTTTGATCTATACCTTCTCAAATCCACCAATTGTTCTCATCCCATCCATATACATATTCTTGCCTTCGACCATCCATCCAAGCCCTACAACCACCTGCCATACACAACCCTTTTCACCCATCACCAAAACACAAAATAGAAATTAAAGAGCAGCAACATTTTTCAAGTTCTTTAGTATTCGTACCTAGTTAGTTCAATAAAAAAAAAAATCTATATATATATATATATATATTATTATTATTATTATTATTTTTTTTTTTTTTAAAATTTTTTCTTGCCTTATTGCTGCTGTCTGCTGCTCCAAACACAGCTTACTTCATATATCCATTCACAACCCTCAAACCCCATAATATATCCTAGAAGATATTACTATAGAAGACTTCCAATATTTGATACATAATTAGGATTTTAGATTCTCTTGTATTTTAATATATTATCTAGTATTTTGTTAGATGTTTCTCACCTAAATTTGATAGACTCTCTAGTATTTTTACTAAAATTAGACTAATTGAAACCCTATATAATGGGGCTTATGCTTTGTAATAAGACACAAGTTTGATAATGAAATAAATTGATGTTCTCCCCCAATTTCTCTCTATTTTCTCCCTCTCCCTCTTCTTCTCTCTTATCTCCCTCCTTTCTCTATTTCTCTCCCCTTTCCCTTTCCCCTTCTCCTATAATTGTTTCATAACATCCCAAGTCACTTACCCTCTCCATGAATGCGGGGAAGTAATATTCCCCTAATTAAAAATTTAAAAAGAGATAGCATACTGCACCTCTTTCTTTCTTTATACATTTGCCTTTTGTTCTTGCTTTTTAGGATTGCAAAATTATTCATTAGCTATTATATCCATTAAACATGGTTTAAATCTGTGTCATTTGTATTAAGAGTGCATTTTTTTATGCCTATGTTCACTTTTAGGAGCACTAGTCTTTTAAGTTTTAGTTTGTCCAGGCTTTCATTCATTTCCTGTTTAACTTTAATAGGTTCCTGATGAAGCTGTAACAAAATGCACAGGCTGTGGGACAGATTTTAATGCTTTTGTGCGCAAGGCATGTCCCATCTTTCTAGTTTACATCTATCTCATCTTTATTCTAATATATATTACAGTTTGTATGATAATGACATTGGCCCCTTTTTTCAGCATCACTGCAGGAATTGTGGAGATATATTTTGTGACAAGTGCACTCAAGGCAGGACTGCTCTTACAGCTGATGACAATTCTCCAGTTGTTAGAGTTTGTGACAGATGCTTGGTATGTAGCAACGACTAATGTTCTTCTCGCTCATCATTGTTTTCCATAGTTCTCTCAGAAGTCTTGCAGACTAACTTAGCATGCCATTTCTTTATAGGCTGAAGCTTCTCGTAGGTTGAGCACTGTTAAAGATTCTTCTGTCAGCGGATCAACTGGATTGCCAAGTCATGAGGATCTTGCCAAAAAGCTTCAGGTGACAGAGTCTGAAGTTTCCTCCACGGCATTTATTGTGTTATTTGTCTATCGCCATTTATTGATGATATATAAGTTTTGTCCCTCTCTCTCATAATAATATGGTGCATGCTGTGATAACCTGACTAATTTTTTTGGTCGTCTCCTTGTATCCGTTGTTATTTCTCTCTTAGAATGTCAAACTGTCAAATGTGTGGAACATTATCATGTAAATTAATTCCTTGTTGGTATTATAAGCTTTCAAATTGAAATATGTTCAGGCAGTTGAAGTGTTGTGCGGTACTACATTGCATTCATAACATTCCCAAAAGTTCCATGATACTGGTGAACATGGGCAGAATAGCTCTGAATTCTGATGCTGAGATTTAGGTGGTACTATGGATTAAGCATGACAACCACTCATTTGTATTATGCCTGAATGAAGATAATTCTTTTTGGATTTTCCTTGTAGTTTCAGATGCACATAATGCATAGTCAAATCAGTATGTTTATTTTCTGTTTATTCAGTGTTGACCAAGCGGCATGTGATTTGAAATTTAAGTTTCACTTATGTTACAATATGCGTTTTGAGTCGGGCTTTCAATTCACCTTCTTTCCTAGTATTTCCATGTTCTATGTAGTGTTATTCTTAGAATAGGATGAATTGGGTTTGTCAAACTGTTGATATCTTTCGATGGTTTTTACAGGAGGAGATGGAAAGAAACCGCAAGGCATCATCAGGTAAATTTTAGTGCTGAACCATGTAATCTTGTTCCATTTTGTGGCTTTTATCTATTTGTGGTGCATATGTTTGTGCTTTTGTTTCTAGAAAAGTTGGATTGGCTTTTTTTTGATCTTTTAAGGACTTCGTTATTACCAAATCCAATCCAGTTTGTGCTTGTCTTAGGGTGTCTCTCTTTGAGCACTTGATCTCATTTGTACTTGGTTTCTTCTGTCATTTTTTTTTCATGTTTCTGGATTTGGAGTTTAGAAAGTGGGAGTTCGTTAGGTTTCCACCATTTGACCAGATTTATCGACCTGCTTTTTAGCAGTTTTTGGCTCCTTCAGGTGTTTAAATGACAATAATTGTTCCTACTGAAGCAAAAATTTGATGGCCTACCATTTATGGTGTTGTTCACGTAGTCATTTTTTCGTGGTTAATTATATAACATGGTTTCTGTTTCGACATATTTACTTCTTGGAGATGACTTGGATTGGATAGTATTTTATTCTATTCTACTTGTTATGGCTATGCCTTGATTTTTATATTGCAAATGGACAGCCAGTTACGCTATTTTTTCTGCATCAGGCTCCAGGTCGGATGGTTCTGGAAGGCGGATGAAAGAGGTTGCCTGCCCTACCTGTACAGTCCATTTGCAGGTTCAAATAATTCTGCTTGGATTTTTGTAAATTGTCACGTTGCTTTCTTCAGAATTTCATCATGATGTACGAAATTGGTGCAGGTTCAAGTTCCCAGTTCAGGCTCCGAGACCATAGAGTGCGGGGTTTGCCAGCATCCTTTCCTTGTCAGTTCTCACTGATCCATATGGGATTGATTGTCACATTCCCCTTCACAGTTGTTAATCATTTTATTTCAATTGTTGAGTTCTCTGGCAAATAATTTGGGTTTGCTTGCAATTGTCCTTTGGTTGATTTTTCTGAATAGACTTCGATGAGCTGGTTTTGAATTAATTTTCTGTATTTTGGAAATCTTATGATTGATTTAATATGTTATGCACTGAAGTTAATTGACATATAAATGTAAATCAATGTTTATGTTAATGGGTTTTTTCTACCTTTGTACAACAATCAAGTACAACTAACATGGCACATACTACATAGAATCGTACGACACTTGTTCGATAATTTGTGAATAAAGATGCTCAAATTTTATTCATCACCCCTGTTCAGTGTAGTGTTGTCCAATAACATAGTACATACTAAATAGGTTGAGTCCGTTCACTTTTGGGGTGGCTTGACATGGTCGGACAAATGAGGCTCTGCATGGCACGACCCAATAACTTGATAGGTTGGACGGCCCTACCCATGTTTATCCTGCTATACCGTGCCATGGAGATTTGGCTGAAATATTATTTGATCACTATCTGAAACTAAGAGTGTTCTGTAGTCTTTACTGTTCATTCATGTACAATTTTCTTGAATCCTGCACATGAATTCCTTCAACTGAACATTACAGCATAACAAGCTTTTAATGCATACAGTTGTAAGCTAGCCGCTGGTCTAGTAGTTTATTGCATTCGCCATTGATTTCATCTACAGTTGCTCAAATTACTACCCCATATGCTTCTGCCAATGTTTGGCTCGACCTAAACTTGATACATATATAGCCTTTTGGTGGGTGTAGCTAAAAATCATATTTTTAGTATATTTTAATAAAAACTGATGAAAGTATGGTTGAAAAGTTGTAAAATTAATTGTTGACTTTTATTTAGATTTTTATGAACTTTTTAAGTTACACCAAAAGGGACAGTATATTTTATCGGAAAAGTCGATATTGTGGTTAGTTCGAGCTTGAATTTCTAACCAAAGCAATTAATATAGTTAGGCAACCTTTTAATAAAAGAGTAATGCTATTCATAATGAAGAATATATTAATAGCAATAGTAAAATTATCACGTAAGGTGGTAGGTTGGCAAAACAATTAGTATAGTTTGGCAACCTTTTAATACACGACAGTTTGTTATTTGATGTATTAATTTGGTAGTTTGTTATTGCTTCATGCATCAGATAACAAATTGCAATGTGCATATCACGTATGACGATTATCGATAATCTTCATTATGAATAGTATTATTCTTGTTTCAACCAGATAATCAAAACCATTTTAATTGGCTCAATACAGAATTTCTTACGCAATGTTTGGGATGCATACGCAATTTTTTTGAAAGCTGTATTCGATATGCTCGATATTAACATCCCTCATATTTGGATCCACAAATATGTATATGATGCCTATTCTGATAAATTAACATATCATATGATCAAATTACCAACCCAAAATTTCACTTTTATGACAAAAATTAAGCAATTTTGAGGTCTAAATAGCTAGCAAAAACTATCAAAGTGAAATTCTTTAAAGGTCAAACAGAAGATGCCAACACAAGCACGATTTACACATCCGACAGTAGAAAGTAGAAGTCTAGCACGACTCAACCTTGAAAGAAAAGAAGCAACTATCTTTCATGTTGAATACAAATTATTCAACTACCTTTCCGTTCCCCAGCTATGCATGCCTCTCTTTGGACTGAACTAAATTTCATTATCGTCTTTATTTCAGCTGAAGAATTTGGAATTAAAGCTCTTCTGCCTCCATACCTTGATCCATCACTTAAAGCTCAAGATCTCGTTACAGGCGTAAATTTTGCATCCGGAGCTTCATGATATGATCCTCTAACAAATGATATCGAAGTACATTTCTGATTCAGTTTTTACTTATCAATTGTCCCAAACTCATGCTAATTTGTTAATCTTCGGGTAAAATGCCGTTGGTCCTTTTGTTATCGGATTAGTTAGAATTGTTCAAAGAGTATTGGATAAATTAGTGCATAAATCATGTTCCGTTAACAAAATATACGTGCATGCAAATATGAATAGAATAACGACTTATCGAAACTATGATACGTGCATAATAATGACCAAATCACGACTTACTCAAATGTAAAAAATGTAAAAATATGAAGGAGATGAAATGAAGCAAGGTATGCGAATACAAATCTCTTTAAAAAGGATTTTGTCCCCTACACTGGTGCTAATATGATCAAATGGATGTCCGTCTCCTAAGATACAGCGCTTCTTCCAAAATTAATATAGTACACTATTAATTTTGTCAAGTGAGCCAATGCTTTACTGTACTCATTTAGAATGTAAGATATCGAATAGTGAATATCGAACACAAAACTCAAAATAATATGGAAATTATTTTGACAGACTTTTGAGAAAGGAAGAATAAAAATCAATTATAAGGAATTGATTTGGAGTAAAGAAAATGGAATTAGGAGGGTCCTATTTATAGATTTTCATGTGTTTCTTTCTAATGGTCGCATATTTTGGCAAAATTCATTTCAACCATTAGATCGCACAATTTCATAATTGATGGTCTAGATTGCACCTTATCAAAAGGTCATGACGTTTCATTAAGCATTTTTTGGAGACTTTTCCGGGAGAATTATCCAAATGGTCACTAAACTTTACAACAGGTTTCCACAAGGTCACTGAACTATAAAAATCATCCAACTCATTACCGAACTTTTCCATTCGTGGTACCATTCATCACTGAGTTCACGCCCGTTAAAAAATTGGACGGAATGCTTACGTGTCAGTTGACGTGGCGCGAGAACTGAATGGGTGGTTGCCAAATCAATAAAGTGCTACAGATTGAAAACACGTTTTCCTCTAAATTGGTATCACGATTTCATTTAAAAAAATTGAAAAACAAAAAACCCAAACCAATTTCACCAAAATCCCACCCCATCCCCTACAGACGAACCCTAATCCCCAATTTCGGATGACTGGTACTCCATTATTGGAAGCACAAAACCAAAATCCCTCTAATCCCATACTCATCCCCAAAAACCCGCACCAAAATCTCTCAAGCTTCAATAGGGAAATCCCAATTTCACCATAATCTCACCACCAAGAACCCTAAATCCCAGCCCAATCCCGAATTCCAGCCACCCAATCATTCCAACAACAACCCAGCTAATCCGGGAAGTTTGGCTCGCGACACGGGCTTCTTGAAACGACCATGGCTGACATTGAGCAAGATTCAACATGTAAGATATAAGCCCCTAATTCTTACTGTTGTCAAATGCGAGTCGTGTCTTCGAGGAAAGTTTGGTTCGCTAGTATGGCATCTTTCTCAGATAGCAACATTCGAATAGGCGAGGTTGTGTATTATTGCGGAGAGCTCTCAGTTTTGAAGATGTCGTGGACCGACGATAATTCGCGAAGACGCTTTTGGGGATGCGTCAATTATGGTACCGCACGTGGTTGTGATTATTTCGATTGGTATGATGATGCTGTGGCTGCAAGACAAAAATGTGTAATACTGGGATTGTTCCGAAATATAAGACGACAGGAAGCCGAGAAAAATGCTCTACATCTGGAGGTTCGGTCCCTAAAATGCAGCATAATGAAAGTGATGAATCTCGAGAACTGCCGGAGTTATGTGAACTTCGAACTGAGGTTGAACGTCTACGTCAGGATAAGAAGTTCTACAACATTTTTTTTCTATATGCTTATGGCACTGGTTGTAACTTATTTTATGTTGTAGTTGGTTTTTCTTCTCATGGATGTGGGAAAATGCAGTGTCGTGAAGTGTGGACGGTGTCGTTAGTTTAGTGTGGATAGATTGGACCAATATGTAATAGGAATGTAGTAATGTTTATTATTGTTATGTTCGGTAATGGAACTTGTTTTTCGCTTATCCTATGTGCATTGCATTCAATTTGAAATGGTGAATTGTGTCAATTTTGATGGTGAAATGCTGTTGAAGTCACCATGTAAGACCAACAAATGCTTTAATTTCCAACAATGGTTCAGTAGTAAACCAACATTTACACCTAACATCCATCACTAGCAACACATTCATTTCCAACCAACAATGCCATAAGCAACCAATAGTATTTCATTACACCAAAATAGCATATTGATTACATTCTTTGTATAGCCAATGAGATCACTAATTGAAGTTCCTGCCTGAACTTCAAAAACTAGCATTTACAAAGAACTTCAAAAATCAGCATTTCACAAAACGAATGCTAAATGTCTGTACCAACCATATTTACGAAAACTTCGTTCAAACCCCTCATTGCACTTTCTAAACTAAAAAAATGTGCAAAAGAACACTGCAAGCCCCATTGAATCCCATAAATGGCTGCATTCAAACCCCTTAAAAAACCTCTTCAAAATCAGAATGTCTCAACCATCTCCATGTCAACTTGATCCTCCTGCAAATGCAAAAATCGATAGATGTGAGTAAGGAATGATATAACGCAACCATATACACTCTTAAATAAAACATTGTAATTATTAGTAGCTCAACTTACCTCCGCTTGTGTCAATTTTTGTCGATGTGTCTCATGGTTATGGTACCGTTTGTTATGCCCTTTCTCCCCGCATGACGAACATGTCATAAACACTCTCTCCTTCTTGTTTGTACGCACCTTTGACCGTGCTTGAGAAGATACAATTTCTTCAGATCCCTTTCGTCTTTTCTTTTTCTTTCTTCCCTTACTTGCTTCATACCAAGGTGGAGGACACACAACAAATCCTCCAGTCTCAGGCCACAAATCTTGCCCATTGATGGGATATATAACATTTTCGTATGTTGTCATATATGTTTCAACAGAAAACCACTCCGACACGTATGTCATGACTTTTATCCAAGATGCAAGCAATCGCATGTGGACAAAGGATCCCAGAAATTTGCCATCTTCTACACGCGCGAGTTCGATTCTCCATATCAACTACAAATTCCCTATACGGACACTCCACTTGATATTGATGTACCCCATCCCATCACAATATACATTCACAGGCTACATCTTTATACTTTTTTTTTTGTATCTTGGGGCATATGGGCTTATTATAGTTTTTAAGCTTCTCCCGCTTTACCTGGATTCAGTGCATCAATTTGTTTTGAATTCCAATCAACATTGTTAGTACGAATTTGTCTATTTCTTCCAAAATGATTGAAGCACTCACATAAGTTATTAAGAAGCATTTCACACTTCGATTGTTTCGAGAAGTGAGATCTACTCCACTCGTTCGGTGATTTTTTCATCAACCATCCATGTGCTTCCTCATTAATGCTTTCATTCTTCTCCATCCAATACTTGAATGATCCTAAGTGGCTTGACTTTGCTGCACCCCACAAATAATCTTTCAACTGCTTACCCTTGAAGCTCGCACTAAAGAAATTTTGGTACATATGCCTAACACAAAACCTGTGTTCCGCTTCCGGAAATAAGTCCGCCACAACATTAAGTAGTCATTTCTGTCTATCACTCATGAAGGTAATAGATATCCAATTCTCCATTGCTAGATCCTCAGACAACAACATCAAAAACCATCACCAAGTACTCGTATTCTCTTTCTCAATGATTGCATATGCAATTGGATATATACAATCGTTGGCATCTATCCCAACTGCTGCTAAAAGTTGCCCACCATATTTTTCTTTCAGAAAACATTCGTCGAGACTAACAAAACGCCTACACCCTTGAAGAAATCTGCGCTTACATGCCTTTATGCAAATATACGTACCCCTAAACACATTCCCCATACGCAAAATGATGATAGTAGTTCCAGGATTTGTTCTCCTCAATTCCTCAGCATAACAACCTAGCAATGCAAATTGTCTTGCGTCATTCCCTTCTACTAGAAATTTGGCATATTTTCTAGCATTCAATGCAACTGTCTTCATAATATGAACTCCTAAATCCTTTCTCACTCTACCTTTAATGTGTTTCGTCTTCCATTCAGGATCAGCTCTAAAATCCTCTAAGTAATAATCAGCAAGCCACTTATACGTTACGTACTTATTCGTACGTACGTTCAAGCAAGTATGGTTAGGGTCATGCATTTTTATTTGGACCGTGTCTTGACCTTGTAGCTTAGAAGCCCACAACTTCCATTGACAACCATCCTTACAAACACAATGGAATCTATCCTTGTCATTTCGTTTGAAAATTGGTTCAACCCTATTGAAGACTGCATGGTTTCTAATAGTAGATTTCAATTCCTCAAAAGACCCAAACAATAATCATATCTCCAGTTCAGGATTTCTCTTTTCAGCTACTCCTAAAAATTCAGGAAAATTGTGTTTACCAATGTTTTCATCGGAGTTTGAACCACTACCAATTTTCAACTCTTCAAAAGATGCATTTGATAAGCTATCATATTTTAGGGCTACCTCAATAGCTAGCGTGTTATGCATACCAATTTCTATCCCTTCAGTCACATTACAATCAAACAACATATCATCTTCATCATACACCTCGTGGTCAGAGTCATTGAAATCCGAATCGTCATCTACATCATGTTGACCTATGATTCAATATAGCTCCACTTGTTTTGATTATAACAAACAATACACTTATGTTTCTAACAAGTCTTGTTTCTTGAGTTTTTCATGAATAAATCTTCTTAAACACTGAAAGGCTTAAATTGTCATCCGTTGAAGAACAAGCAATCAAAAGAGACTCGAAGAGAACAAGAACTTTGAAGATTTGATTTTTAGAAGTTGTCTATCGAAACTTCAATTTATATGTAAATGTATTAACTTATCGATTTTTAGCAAGTGCATAAAGCTCAAATTATTTTTCATAATTCATCACTTGCATAAAAATATTTTTGATATAAAAATGATTTTGGAAAAATGAACATTTTGATATAGAAAATTAAATTTCAAAATCTATATACTTCGGTCGACCGAAGTATAAACCGGTCAACCGATC
>CAIGRN010110900.1:0-13429 GCA_903798345.1 Fraxinus anomala | reverse complement strand
TACCAAACATATGGTTCTAATGACTTTCCAATTTTGGTGTCAATTTCCACACGAATTTACACATTTTTCATACCATATTTTCTCTTCCCTCCAAGGCATAATGAATGGAGATTGTATGGGAGTTAATGGTGGTTTGGGAGTTGTACATTTGAATTTCAAATTCAAACCACTCCCTCGAACCCTTTTAATGACTTCTGGGTCGGGTCATCCCACATGGACAACTCACGACTCGTATTTTTCTAACATTCACATCTAGTATTCAGCAACATGTAAGGCTAGATCGTACCAATTCACAAGCCTAAAGTTGCATTTTCACAAGTGAGATTTTACAAAGAATAAAGAAGGGTTCGGTCCATATAAAAATGTGAAGTAGTCAACCCAAATTTCAGCGTAAGCAATAGAATATTAGTTAATCAAATGGAATGACCATTTTTTAAAATATTTTTACAGTATCAAGCACTTTGATTTTCGCGGAGGGGAGGATGATGCTTATGGAAGTAATTCATCGAAGTAAATTCAAACAGAGTAATAAATTTGTGATGAAATGAGAAAGTGTACTGATTCTCTTCAGTCTTGCCCAACAAATTTACCGATTATTTTGGGCAATCGTAGAAAGTATATTTTGTAGGATTTGGATAAGTATCATTCTTTGGTCGGCTTATTTGTTGGCATCTTGGGTTGCAATTGTGGGGCTCGACATCATAGCGAAAAGACTCTTGATTAATCTATAAAAGGAAAAGGTGTTGAAGATCCACTAAGTCAGTTGTTTTAGTTTTGGACTCAATTTTTATTGCTGCATCTTGGATTAAGACGAGAATAAGCAATATGAAAAATAAGAACAAGATTTACGTGGAAACCCAAGTTAAGAAAAATCATGGGACAAAGAAGGAGAAAATTCACTACATCAAAGGATAATTACAAAAAATTGTTGGATATCTCTAGAAATATAATTACTCTTAATAGATACAACACAAAGAAAAGCTTAACATATGGCGAAGTCCTAATATAATAGGCCTAACAAATAGTGGAGTGTTTAAGTTGTTTGGGAAAGAAAAAACTACCAAAATTGTGACTATGATTCTGCCAAATATCACGATCGCTCCAGTGGCGATCTCGTGGCTAGCGAGTGATGGCATTGCTACAATTTTTGGTTGAGCACCATCTACACAGTTAGCTAGCGGTCGTCACGTGCTTTCTTCTCCTTATCCGTCTTTGACTTCTTCAAAATATACTACCAATTTATAATAGAACTCCCAATCGAATTCCTAATAGAATTTGTGTCTCACCCGAACTCTAACAAATTTCCACCTTGACACGAATTCCACTGCAAGAAATAAAATATTTCTCTGTAACAAAGAAAAAATCTCTCCTCTTCTTCCACAAAAGCTCATAAGGGTAAGCTCAATAACAAACACCAACCAAGTTCAAACAATGCTCAAACTTGACTACAAGGAGTACTTAGTCATCATATTAGCAGAATTATCTTGGGTACCAACTTTGTTCACAACAATATCAAATTTTTCATTAAGATTGGCTATCACTTTTTTTTATCTCTCCCTTATCTTTGGCTATTATCAACATATTTATAATATATAAGAGTATATATAGATCCATCACCATACTTCTTAAAAAAAACACAACTATCATAACTACTTCTCTTGAAGTCATGAGTACTAATAAATGAGGCAGACCTCTTATACCACTAAATAGCTTTTCAACTGATAGAACAACCACAATAGTAAAATATACCTTGTAAGAAATCTTCTCTTATCAAAATCTCCAGTAAAATCAAAATTAACACAACTAACTGCCTCTATAGAAGGTTCTTTATTGGAATCAATATCTTCAATCACAATCAAATCATAAGCAACATTATCAGCCTCACCGTACCTTTATCGAGGTCTAGTATCTGACAAGGAAGGAATAGTGACAACTGCATCACCTGTAATTGTAGAACCTTACAAAACATATAATTTGGTAACCTTCTCTACCCCCTCATCACAACATGGACACCTTTGCTAACTTTCAAAATTTCACCTTTACCAGTGTAATTGTACCATTTTCAATCAAGAGTACTCAACGAAATAAGATTTCTATTCAAATTTGGAACATGTCACGCTTCACCAAGTATCGTGATAGCCCCGTCAAGCATGTTAACTCTGATCGTTTCTAATACTAGATATCTTACAAGATGTATTATTTCCCAATATCACAGTACCTTTAGAAACTATTTCTAATGTTGAAAACCAAACTCAATTGGAGCACATATAAAATGTGCAAGCTCTATGAAGAGTCCAGTTCTCGCAAGGTTTACAGTAGCCGTCTGAAATAACTAGAAGTTCTCCATTACTGTGGCAATCTTCTACACCACTAGCTTCACCTCGATTTTTTAGTCTTTTTTTTTTCTGATTTGCAACAGCTTTATCCTTATTCTACAACTTATAGCAGTCAAATTTGATGTGGCCTTCTTTGAAAAAAAAATTACAAATCTTACACAGTAATTAGACTTCGATCTGCCTCAAATCACCGTGAATATTTGATAAAATCTCATAAACGTACGAGATCATTGACAAGTAATAATATAGTGAGTAAAAGTATCGTTCCACAAAGAATAATATCTAATTATGGCTTACAAGTTCTTATCAAGTTCGAAAAATATTGTAACACAAAAGAGGTGATTTTTTTGTTTATAAGAATTTTAAACCATGAAAGCAATAAAATTTGTTTTATCAAATATGTGATGAATGTGTTGAAATTCTAAATCTCCTCAGTAGTGCTATTTTCAATTCTCGACTCATAAAAGTAGTATTATTTTATAATGTTAATGACAATCGATAATTTGATTTTATTGAATATTCTTTTTAGAATATATTAAACTATTTTTTACATAACCCGGTCATATTCATACTCTGAATTCATATGAAAAAACATGCATTAATTCGCAGGATTTAACCATCAAGATTGCACATGGCATAACTATTATTCCTAATACATATTATTCATATGCTAAATATGTAGTGTTCTACCTATTGTGAGCTTTCCAGTACTACAAGTAGGGAACAAGTTATTCAATTGAGTGCTAGACAATTAAGTAACACAATATGAATGCATAAATAATCAAAAACCCTAGAAAATACTAAATTGACGAGTTATGAATTGAATTTAACAAATAATAAGGCTTATCATCCATCCAATACAAATGAAATCTAGCTAAAAATGTTTTTAATGATAAAACTATAAGAGATTGAAAGAACATCGCTTGAAATTTATAATTACAAGAAAGAGATGTCACGGTCCAATTCTTATTCTTGATTATCAACCCCAAGATTTGATTTTTCAACTTCATGATGTTTCTCGATTCAATCCCTTGCTAGATTTGTTCTTTTCTCCAACTTATATTGAATTTGCCTCTTGTTATTGAATGATTTTATGATATGGATCTAATTTAAGAGGTGAGAGAGAGATCCTTCAATGGTTGTCCATCTGTTGTAGTTTATATGATGAAATTAGGTTAAGATGCACATCAAAATTTCCTTCCAAAAGAGTTTCAATCAAATAAGGAAGCTGCATTCGAGCGTGCATGATTTTGTCTCTACACAACTTTTAGTATTTGGGTCATAACTTTCTCTCTCGATATCTGATTGAGGTAATTCAAAGTTTATTGGAAAGCTAACTCAGAGGGAAACATTTGTCTAGAAATAGAATGTTTCCAATTCAAATGCTTACTATTCCAAAAATGGGTCTCAAAGTCTAGTTGAAAATCTAGAATATGCTTTGTGTGGTTGAAAATTGATTTGTAAAAATCCTTTGATTATATTTCATTCATTTTTGACTTCTTATTGTATCCAATTGACCCTAAAAATCTCCAATTATTGATTTGAGGTTTGTCACAATTTTGGAGTATTTTCACTATAGTCCTCGAACTTTGGATCTCGCCATTCTTTCTATTTTTAACTTGTTTTCTTCAATTCTTTATCAAATCATGAGTTTTACCTATTAAACACTATACATAACAAATTAAGTAATAATTCATCAAAATGACTATAAAATGTCATTATTTAATATCTCGAATAAGTGTTATAAAAAACAGTTATCAAATCCTCAAATTTGAACATTTGTTTGTACTCAAACAAAATCATAGCCTAAATTGAAACAAACATACTAACATGCAAAAGGTTTGGCTCGATAGCATGACTTTTTATCTCATGATTGAAACCATAATATTAAATTAATAAATAACTTCGAAGTTACATTACTAAAATTAAAATCTATTTTTCCAATGCAAAAGCGACATGCGTGTGAATAAATTAAGTAGAATATCATGAATGCACAAGTATTTTCATTCACAACCCTTAGTGGTCAAATTTGTCATTTCTTCACTCGTAAGATTCACATACCCCCAAACTCATTCTTTTCTCTCTCTCTCCCAGTGTGTGATCTAAGGTTGAATCTTTATACTTATCCTCATCTCTCTAGTTTAGATAGATTTCAATAATTGCATGTCAACACTTATTCTTCAATTATTTTGATTACTTCAATCTCCAAGACTCAATTAGGCTAATAATCACTTATCAAAAGTTAAATTTCTCAAACAAGTGTTTGAGATTTAATCAAGGCAAGTAGTGCGTCTTTTGTTTTATGCACTTGTTTTTTTAAATTATTATTATTATTATTATTATTATTATTATTATTATTATTATTATTATTATTATTGCAGCATTCTGTCCATTAAATTTTCTAAATGACCATTGTAGTTAGTTTTTGGTATATATCTCCCAAGTCAGATGACTTTAGGGCAACATTGAAGTAAGAGAAATTCAAATGTTACAAAAAAACTGTGCCACGTCATACCATCTCTTACTGGCTTAATAACTCAAGTCATAAAGGCTACAAAGAGAAGTTTACAAATATAGATAATTTTTTCTGGCTTGATTAGTGAAATGCCATTTATTAAACATTCATTCAAGCAAATCAACCTCTAACTTAATACTTCACCTAATTTTTTATCCCATTGACTTTAGACAATCTATACAAGATTTTTTACACATGAAAATCCTATTTATATCCATATCTTCCTACAACAGTAAAATCACCCACAAACTATGCTAAATTTGGTCAAAAGATGTATAATAAAGTAGTTTGAATTTAGCATCTAAGGTCTACTATTTCAACATAACAAAATATGAATCAACTCATTCAATCATAATGTCTAACTTAATTCACGCGCACAAATGTTATCAAGTTTCATATAGAAAAATATCAATTAATCTAAGCATGCAACATATTCACAATTCCTAAATTAATATACGAGTTCAAATAAATTTATCATTACCGCCATACTAACTAACTCACACAAGTACACAACTGAAATTTTTTAAAAAAATTTCAGTATTTTTTCTTTTTTTGTATTTTTCTCATAATAAAGCACACATAACAATACACAAAAACAAAAACTCAATGTTTTTCCATCCTAAATTTAAAGTAAATATTGTTATCAATGTCTTAAAGTATAAATAAGCATATAAAGAAAGGCGAAGAAAATGAAAAAAATTATTCCCTAGAGTTATTAGGAGGTGGTGGTTGCAATTGCATGAAGTGCAAGACCTGGAACGTCCTTTTGGTCAATGTTGGTTTGAGTGTTCCATGATATAATGTTCCTGTAAAATGACGGAAAATAACACATTAAGGATCAAATAACGTGGAACAAGTAGTACTTAGCCCAAACTTCTCATAAACTAACAATAAATTCTAGGGCCTAATGGGAAATAGGATATGGATGGTGATACCTAAATAACATTAAACTGAACTATCATGCATCTAAAAAGCATAATAAATAAAAAGGAATGAAGATTTGGTTACCTCTCAATATGCGCTTTGTTTATAGTTTTTAACTTGAGAGTTTTGTTGTCTTGTATCCTAGAATTTTGAAGAAATCTTTCGATGCTTTACTCATTTTTCTTCTTTTGACTTTACTACACTCTTCGTTGATTCTCCAAATATTAACATTGCTTCCTCCAAGGTGATATGAATTGCCTATACCATCTTATTTGAAATCAATTATATAGACTTCTTCTTCCTCATTGGGTTTACTCACAAATTCAATTGTTGGGCAATCGATGAAGTCGAAAGAATGTATTTAATTGCCACTTCTTCGTTTAGTTCCTTTGTGATTAATTTGTTATCCTCTTTATGTTCTTCATAGTTGATATTTCTTCGAATTGAATAGTCGATTCCCAGTCCAAATCCACGGGTAATGAGAATTCTTTCTTTTTAACTTTTCCAAGTGTATTATATCCCCATATTTTAAATTCAAGCCAATATATCCCATCTCCCACACACATTTTGCTATCATCCAACTTGGCGAGTTCATTGTAATATTTTACAAGTACCTTCTCGTTCAATAGAGGAGAACCATCTCCCTCATGTTTGATATCCTCATCCCAATCGACAAATACATAAACTCCCACAAGTATGTAGTCTTCATCAGATTTGTCAATTACTAGTTTTAGACATCTTAAATATTGTACAAACGATAGAAACTTTAACCTATGGAAGTTAGTAAATTTATTTACAAAGTGTTCAATATAATGCATCCCATAATGCTCACAATATATATCTTTTACAAGCATATCATTATCATCCATGTCGAGATTACTTTTTGAAAACATATTTTACTCTGTTGCCATCATCAGAATCATGTATATACTTGGAAGAATACTAAGCAATAGAGATTCGGGGGGGTAGCCAAAATTTTTTTTAAAAAATAATAATCGAATATGCTATAAACTAATAAACTAGAATTAAACAAATTATTCATCGATGACGACACTAATAAATTTTTCGGTAGAATCCAGCAAGCGTACTAGGTCATTAACAAGTAATAATGTAGCGAGTTAAAAATATCGTCCCATGAAAAATAATGTCTAATTATGGTTTATTAGTTATTATCAAATTCGACAAGTGTTGTAACATAAAAGAGATGATTTTTTTTTTTTTTTTTGTTTATACTAATTTTAAGCTACGCATGCAATGAAAGTTGTTTTATCAAATGTTTTATATGTATTGAATTTTTGAATCCCCTATTAGTGTTATTTCCAATTTTTAGCCCGTAAAAAAGTAGTATTATTTTCTAATGTTAATAACAATCAATAATCCCATTTTATTCAATATTTTTTTCTAAGATATATTAAACACGTGTTTAACATGACTAGGTCATATTCTTAGTCCGAATTCATATGAAAAACGTACATTAATTCAAAGGATTTATCACATAAGATTGCACACATCATACTATTATTCCTAATGCATATTGTCCGTGTGTTAAATATGCAATATTCTGCCCATTGTGAGCTTCCCAATATTACAAATAGGAAACAAGCTATCCAATTGGTAGCTAAACAACTAAATGACAAAATGTGAATGCATAAATAATCAAAAAAAAAACCCAAGAAATTACTAAATTAACGAGTCATGTATTGAATTTAACAACTAATAAGGTTTATCATCCATTCAATGCAAAGAAAATCTAGCTGTTTATGTTTCTAATGATAAAACAACAAGAAATATGGAAGAATATCACCCGAAATTTGTAAATACAAGAAACAAATGTCATGGTCCAATTCTTATTCTTGATTATCAACCCAAGATTTGATTTTTGAAGTTTTTGATGTTTCTTGATTCAATTCCTTGCTAGATTTGTTCTTCTCTTCAACTTATGTTGAATTTGCCCCTTGTTTTTGAATGATTTTATGATATAAATCTAATTTGAGAGGTGAGAGAGAGTTCCTTCAATGGCTGCCCATATGTTATAGTCCATATGATGAAATTAGGTTAAGATTCATGTCGAAATTGCCTTCCAAAAGAGTTCAATCAAATAAGAAAAGTTATCTTCGAGTGCACATAATTTTATCTCTACACATTTTTTAGTATTTTGGTTAAACATTAAACTAACTCAGAGGACCACAATTCTTCTAGAAATGGAATGTTTTCAATTCGAACGTTTACTATTCCAAAACTGGGTCTCAAACTCTAGTTGAAAATCTAGAATATGTGTCATGTGAGGTTGAAAATTGATTTGTAAAGATCATTTGATTATATTTCATTCTCTTTCGACTTCTTATTGTATCCAATCGACCTTAATAATCTCCAATTATCAATTTCAGGTCCGTCACAACTTTCAAGTATTTGTATCTTAGTCCCCAAATTTTGGATCGTCTTTTTTTTTTCTATTTTTAGCTTGCTTTCTCCAATTCTTCATCAAATCATGAGTTTTACGTATTAAACACAATACATCAAAATAACAATAAAATGTCATTATTCAAGACCCCGAATAAGTGTAGAAAATATAGTTATCAATAAACAACAAGGCTCTTTGCTTGAGCGTCAAATCAGAACATAAGTTTTTTCATCTTTTCTTTTAAAAATAGAGCATCATATACTTCACTATGGTGAAAGTATGACGACTATAAATATACTTTTCTCTGAAAGCCACATATGAAAAAGCCAGCAAACACAACAAAATTAAACATAAATCTTCTTAATCATATTGACCTTTATGGCTTCCACATCAGCAACAATTTCCTTAAAGACAATTAGGTGATCTTTTATAGATGCACATTCTATCATACGATGAGAATACAATCGTTACTTTAGATGTAGCTTGTTGGTTGGACTTTTCGCCATGCATAATTGCTCCAATTTTAAGCATTATGTAGCAGCGATTTTCTCCTTTAAAATGTCCTGATGAATTTAATTTGGTAGATAATGATGAATTTGAGATAAGGCCTTTAGATTCTCAAGTTGTTTTTCCCCTTGCAATCTAAAAGCGGATATTTCATAGTTTCTATCATCAAAAATCAAATCTCGCTCTGATATCAATTTATTATAATTAAGATGAGAATAGTAAATATGAAAAATAAGTACAAAAACACAAGATTTACATGAAAATCCAAGTTGGGAAAAAACCAATATATCAAATGATTTTAATTACAAAAGATTGTTAAATATCTCTAGAGATGTTACTCCTAATATAAATTATACAAAGAAGAGGCTAACATATGGTAAAGGCCTAATATAACAGGCTTAAAAAATAATAGAGTGCTTAAGGTTGTTTAGGAAAGAAAAAAATTGCCAAAATCGCGACTAGGATTCTGCCCGATTGTACGACTGCTCAAGTGATGGTCTCGTGACTAGGGAGCAGTCAATCCAGCACTCGAGTGGCGAGCAGTCTTCAAGTGATTTCTTCTCCTTTTTTATCTTTGACTTCTTCAGGACATATTACCAACTCTCAATAGAATTTTCAATAAAATTCGAGTAATATCCGAACTCTAACAAATACCATTACAATATATTCTCAAGAAAATAACGCGCTTGGGTTAAGGCATTTGGTGGGATTGATGATTCAAGCTGCATTGAGTTTCTACATTTTACTGGTGGCTTTACCAGGTTCTTCTTGGCTTCCGATTTTAAGCATACTTATTTTCATAGTTGGTGTAATTTTGGAAGCAAATATTGGCGCTAAGGTCAGCCAACAGCGAGGATTTCTAGGCCTCAATGCTCACATAGCCTGATCCAGGGCCCAATCACTCTGAAACAGGCTGAGGGATTCTATGTGGAGGCGGCTGAGGTTACAGAAATCCCAATTCCAACTCATCATTCTTTTCAAGATGATAATTGAAAACTAAAATCGTAAGCATATGATCTGTTCTAGACCTTCAAGAGTCTCTTTACAGATATTGTCTTCAGTATTCAAGATCGAGACAGTAGTCAGCTATATATCCTGAAACTAACGGTCGAAAATGCTTTTGATGTGGTTTGAGGTTGAACTTGGATTCACATTTGATGTGCTTTACATAAAGGCTTCCTAGGTGTATAATATGGGAGTGTGGCTTTTCTCTGCCTTTGCGACAAGAGCAAGTACCAGAAGTTTGACTTAGCAGTTATTGTAAGGATTTTTTAATCGATCACGTAGGCTTATATGTGAATTATTGTGTATTAAACTAAAAGCTATCAATTTTGGACAATCTTTTGAGGTTTCGGTATTTTAGGTTTTGAAACATCTAATTAAAGGTGGGCCTTTATTTGTAGAGACCAGACCTGTTTCTAATTTCATGATGGGCCAAATTAGATTAACAGGCCGTCAGTATATATACGGTTATAATCCCTAGATCACAGGGTGATTGTTCATTTTGTTCTGACTCCCATCATCAAAGAGAAAAATGGACAATGTGTTGATATGGAATACTAAAACTGTAGGACTTAGTCATTGTATCAACCATGTCTGATTCAAATACGCTTCTGCTGTGGTTCATAAATTTTTGGTGATCCAACATGAAAGATCATTAAGACGGTAGCAGTTTTTCCCTACAGTTATTTCTTACTGGTTCTGTCAATTTGTCTGGAAATATATTGTGTGTTCTGCAAGATTCGGACTGGGCTACTAATTGGCTGAGCGGACATGTGAGTACTCATATTGTCTGGTGGTATCGACAGTAAGAAAATAAGCGAAGGTGGTCCAAGAAAATGGCTCAACTCAATTTACTAGATCTATGTCTCAAGAAAACTCCTGGGGTATGTTGAGAAAGATACTTCGGCATATCCAAAAGCTTATTTAGATGGATAGTTTCCTGGAGAAACACTGGCATTAGACTTCGTGGATGTCTCTCCAGAGTTAAAAGACCTGATCTTTGACGAGATTGAAGTAGCACGCAAGAACTTGTGGCACTGATCTTGCAGTTTTGTGGAACCCAAGAGAAAGTTTAGTCCCGGAAAAATATGACCATCTCTCAATTGGTTGGACAACTTGGACTAAAGAAGAAGAATTCGACTCTTCTGTGGCACATTGCCACTGATATATGCTATTCTTTGGAATGAGGTCACAAACCGAATAATGTGTAATATATCAGCCAGATTTCATTTGCAAAGAGAAAACGGAAAATAACTTTTGAATCTCTTCAACAATTCTGAATGATTTTTCAGAATTCTCTTCCGCCTCTTCCAAAATCCAAGCAAAAATATTGAACTTTGTGATTGATTGTTTATAAGCCAAAAGTTTTTCATTCTTTGAATGCCAAATGAAATATGTATTTGCAGTTCCAAGATTAGGGTAAAATTCGTGTCCATATAGAAAACTACTTGGACTAGGAAATTAATTCTGGGTCTACTTTGTAAAGTCATGCTAGTTATAGGGGTTGCAATCGCATGGTTATATACCAGTACATGCTGCTTCTATTGCTACAAGTATCTTGCAAACTTTCTATTTTTTGGGTCTTATAAATTTGCTACTTGTTGGATTGAATCATTGGATCGACGATAAGTTGTAAAAAATTAGCTTATTTCTCCTAGATCATTAAAAATAATTATATTTCTTAACACATACTTATATGATATTTAATGACTTTTTATTACTCGTGATTTTTTATTTTGACTATCTTAAATTTTAGCCCCGTCAACATAAATTTTGGGTAACCCGTACTTTATTTTCTAATTTATTCATGTTTGTTCGAATTTTTTCGCGTAATATAATTTATTCACAGGGACAGAAGCGTATTAACATATTTGCCTTGATTTGTACTTAATGGAGAATACTAAATCAAAATACAATAGACTTGGTATGAAATGGTATTCTAGTTTTCATTTGTTCTTGCCTGCATCAAAGTGATCATAAATTTGAGGGAGGACTACTTGAAACTAACCGGGTCTCGTGCTCTACAACTGCTGAAATTAGTTAAAGCTTGTGCACGTTGGATCGATCTACCAAGTTCGACATTGTTTTCTACAAACTGCTTAGAGGCAGAGGTGTATAGTCGTACATAGGCAGAGACTTACATGTGATATGTTTTCTTACAGCTTTAATAAATTCTATAAATTATTCTATAATTTGAAATGAACNTAAATTCTATAAATTATTCTATAATTTGAAATGAACTAATTATCTGATTTTTGAAAATCAGATAATTAGTTCAAAAATCAGATAATTAGTTCATTTCAAATTATAGAATAATTATATATATTCAAAAATAATCTTTTGGTAAGTGAAAAATCATATAGAGTTTCGACTTACTCAAGAAAGAAAATAAGGTAGAGAATTCATATGATCGAGAAAATTGTTCAACTACTACTCTTATCTCTAAGATACAATGACCTCGAATTGTAATAATAACATTCATAATTATAAGACCTAACGAACCAATTAATTTTTTGATTTCTCTTAACCAGAAGAGGAGCAAAATATTATTCAAGAACAAAATGGAGAACACAAAGTAGTGTGGGAAAGAAAGGAATATTAATTTTGTAGGAGAGACTTTGAAATGTTTTTGGAATAAATAAAATCCAAGATATGAGGGTCAATTTATAAAAATTGAAAGATTGTGTCCAAAAAACACAACTGCTAAAAAGTTATATCTTAAACAAACACAATCTAATTGACTGTTCACATAAACTATCACCTCCTACAAGCCCAAGCCCAAGCCCAAGCCCAAACCCAAATCCCATGTCCATGAAAGCTCAACACACGGGTGTTTTGGTCCAACCTACTAACATATATGTTATCTGCCTTCAAAGACTATTGGTATCTTTTGATGTCCAAGTGCCAATCTTGAACTATATAGAATAACTTTTTATTTTCTAAATTTCCTATTGGGATTGGACACTTTTTCATTTTTTTTCACCAATTTTTTTTCTAATTTATTTCAATTTCAAGTGACAACTTCTAACCTTAATTTTTCGTTCATCCAATATTGATTTTGAAAAAAATAAATATAATGTTAATCTACTTGCAAAGTAGAACGCATTTGGTCAAAGAAATTTTACGTCCAAGTATCGGAACCTACACAAATAATTGGTCAAAAGTTATTAAAATCAACTTTATATAACAAATTTTCAATATTATGCACCACATAATTGAATTATGGATAAGATGTAATATTTCAGCCATCTATTTAGTTGGTGTCTTTTTCTTTATTTTCTAATTTATTCATGTTGTTCATTAATTTTTTGTCTTAATATAATTTATTCACAAGGATAGGAGCATATTGCTATATTTGGCTTGATACTTACTTATTGGAGAATAGTAAATCGAAATACGATAGACTCGATCCATCGAAGAGGAAGAAAATGAAATGTATTTATTTTTATGCAAGCCAAGAGTCCTCTGTTTATAGTAACAAATAGGTACACCTATTTTTGTTATCTGCAATCTAAAAAAATTGGATGATTGAGGATAAACTTTTAAATACAAATTTCACCTTTACATATTTAGCTATAGGCTCAATATACCCTCGTTTGGTTTACAAAAAGAAACAATACAAAAAATAAATAAATAAAAATTGAAAGGTTGCATTCATATGTCATGTTTACCCTTATTTAAAAATTGTTATAAGTGACATTTATATATGAATCCTCATGATACCAAAATATAGAGAGAGAGAGA
>CAIGRN010110881.1:0-27851 GCA_903798345.1 Fraxinus anomala | reverse complement strand
TTTTAATTAATTATTTCATAAATAAAACTAATTGGATGTTTGGTGATGATTAAAATTAGATCTTTAGTAGATTATGATAGACGTTTTTGAAATGTGTGGTTGAAAAGTTGTGGGACCCATGAAAGATGTGGTTAATATTAATTATTTGACTTTGATTAAGATTATAATCAGATTTTAATCCGGCCCAAACAAACCATATATATATATATTGGTTCTTCATCGGTATTTTTGCATACACATCTATTTTACCTTTACATATATTAGTTAAATATAGGAATATTACAATTTTCAAAATATGAAGAGAAATGGGAGAGCGGAAAACCAGATATTGTCAAATGGACATCCGAATACCAAATGTTTATTCAATTGATTGGGCAAGTAGAGGTAGATGTCGATTGAAGTCACTTGGACCAAGATGGTTATGGCACAGGGTACCTTATTCAACCGGTTCGACAAGTACAGGTAGATGCCAATGGTAGTCAGTCGGACCAAGAAAATGAAGGTGAAGATACTGAAAAAGAAGAAGATATTAGCAATGAAGACGATCAAGATAGTTTAGTTCAGAAGATCTCGACATCTTCTCTTCTAGAAATAGAAAAAGAAGCAAAGATAATGATAATGATAATAGAGAGGATGGTGAGGACAAGAAGAAGAAGCACAAGTAATTATGGGCTTTGTTGGTTTTGTTTATTCCCAAGTAATATGGTGGGAACTTGAGCTTCTGTTTGGTTGGGAATTAAAATTAATTTTTTAGTAGATTTTGATAGAAGTTGATAAAATGTGTGGTTGAAAAGTTATAGGAACAATAAAATATGTAATTTAAATTATTTATTAACTTTGACTTAAATAAGTCATGATTTTGAATACGAAAATTCTCAATTACAAATTTAGAAATTGCTAATTACAAATTTTGACCTAACAGTTTGTTTGAGCCCATTTGAAAATAAATTTTGTAATAGTGATTTTTGGAAAATGTCGGTTTAAGAAGAAGAAAAGATTTTAGATTTACGTGTAAAATTATTTTATTAGTAGGACGTGTACTTAAAAATGAGTTTGTGAAAATGATGTGTCCCATGTACTCTATTCGATTTTGGCGAAAACTATATTTACTCATTTGGCATAAATAACTGATGTTGCCTTAGAAGTTTCAAGACCTTGGGCCTGATTGAGCCCCATTATTTGGGTAAAATGCATTTTGGAATAATATATTAATAGAGAATGTGTGGTTGAAAATAAAGAAAATATTTTTGAGTTGTGTATAATATTATTTTATTAAAAAATATGTAGTTGAAAAGAAGTAAAAGATAAATGTATTTTGAAAAAAATGGGAATCAAACAAGTTCTTTATACAAATGTTGACAGTGGGTAGATAGGTGAGAGCTATGAATAAGTATGTCATGAGAAAATACCAATGCATACATCCTCAACTAATTTTTGAAGATTGTTTTCATTAAGGTTTGAAATATTTCTGAAGCATTTGTGAGTCCAAAGGGGACCTTAAACTCATAAAAACCTAGCGTATCTTAAAGGCTATTTTGTGAAATCTTTTGGAGCCACCCATATCTGATGATAACCAGCCCTCAAGTCTATTTTGGAAAAATAATTGGACCCATGTAGCTCACAATTAGAGGCATAGGAAACTTATCTTTTAACTGTCAATTTATTGAGCTGCCTGTTATCAACACAAAATCTTCAAGTTCCATATTTCTTTTTGACTAATAGTGCTGCTATGTTGAATTATGCCACGGGCCAGCATCACGCACCATATTTTCTATCTTTGTCTTTTGTATATAAGGGCATCTACATGGCGTAATTTTGAAATGTTCTGCTCCTTTATGGGGTATGTGGTGTTCATGACATCTGGAGGGAGGTAAGCCCTTGGTTCTTCAAATACATCCTTATATGCATCTATTACAGCTGTAATTTCTGAACGCGTTTTGCCCCGTTCTTCCTCTGGAATAGCATGTAGAGACGCCATCATTCCATAATCTTGCTTTTCGTACTTCTTGTTCTTGTTTTTGTAGGGGTGACCTGGCCAACATATGTCGGGTCCTCACGTCCACGTAAGCCTTTAATCTTACACACTTGGACAAATCATAAGTTCACATGGATCGGGGAGGATATGAAGTGAATATATTGGGAGCAAACGTATGGCTTTGAGAGTCTACAATTGCATTACCTCTAAATTGCACAATGTGTGAGCTTTTATAGTAGTAGAAAAGAAATGATGACCGTTTAATGAGGTGACACATAGCCACATCATGAGGGTCGAGATCTTTTCCTAGGTATCATTCCATCCAACGCACAGCCACTCTAAAGCTTAGTCCGACCTCTAAAATATAGAGTGACTATTTGACTTTTTATGTACGTACCGTAGAGTTATCACATAAATCAATCACAAGATTTATTCAAGAAATCTCCTTGGAAAAAACGATGTAAGAAGATGCCTTCTATTAGCTAGGAGGCCAGTTGCTTCGTACTTCTTCGTGCGGCAGACGTGGCACTTCACCTCGACCTTGGATGGTTAGTTCTTCAATGGCCCATGGATGAATTGATGTGCATCGCCTTGACTAGGTAGGATGGCAATGTGGAATGTGGGCTTAGCTGCCATCTGGCCGTAACACGTATGATGACCTGGAGCCTCGTTCAGAAGAGGCGTAACAGTACCACTATTGTTATTGGATTCCCTCAATCATACTCAGTGTTCCATTGGAGTTCTTACTCTTTAACTCCACTACTTCCCCCATTATACTGGAACTTAATGCTGCTTTCAACGTAGTTGAAAATCATTGCCCAAGCTGGTTCAGCCAGTCAACACCTAGCACCACATCACCGCCTCCAAGTTTAAGTATCCTCAATTATACCGCATTCTATCCTTTTATCGTCCAAATCGAGGGATTGCACACTGTCTCGCTCTCTATTTTTTCTCCACTGGCCACAATTACGATAAGTGGTTTAGTTTGGACAGTACAATATTTCAATTGCTATACTAGTCTCTCATCTATAAAGCTATGAGTGCTTCCACTGTCAATCAATATAAAAAAACCTTCCTTTTGACTTTTCCATCAATCCTTTTAGTTTTATGTTTCATACTCTCCACTAATGCATGGTTAGAAATATCCACACAATCATCAGGATCCTATTAGTCTCTGTGGCCCATATCTTCTCCACCCACTGTCATATTTCCCACTTCTTCCTCTACCAAAATCACATTGATCATTTTATTCTCACACACATGACCTATGGTGTATTTCTTGCCATATTTGTTACATAGCCCTAAGCTTTTTTGTTTCAAAATATGTGATGGTTTTACAGGGTAATTGGTTTTTGGCATTCTTTGTCGCTGGTTCATGGTTTTTGGAGGTGGCATGTATTAGGCAGGCTGGATGTGAGGTTGGTGGCCATTTGTTGTTGGGAAGGTTTTTGTTGATTTTTGGTATTTGATTAGTGCTGTGATGGAGGCTTCTTGAAGTGTAGCTATTTCAAAGGCTTTGGATAAGGTAGTAGGTTCAATTATTTTCACCATGTCTTTTATTTCTTCCTTGAGTCCACTACAAACACAGACACATGGTAACTTTCAGGGAGAAGAGGTGTGCTTTGCATCACCTATGTTTCGCGTGGAAATCGCTAACAATTAAAAGAAGGTTCAGATGATTGTGTAAGGAACAAATCCCTCGAGACAAAGTCCTAACGAGGGGTGTTTTGTTTATGAAGATTACAATTTGCGAGAAGCAAAACGCCTCCAAGTAACACAAGCACAGAAAGCAATTTGAAAGTTGACTGTAAGAACTAAAAGAAAAGAAATTATATAATTCTTTGTTTGAGAGTGATTGATTCTGGATCTTTTCCTTCTAAATCTTCTTTCTCTTTTATACTCCCTTTGACATTTTTTCCTGTAAAACCGTTTGGAAACTGCTTATCGCCCTATAACTACCCACTTTCTTCATGATGGATGACTTGTCAAGGAACTACCACGTTAACCGCTGTCATTATTCCCACTATTTAATTGCTTGCAACCGAAATTTTTGGATCGTGGAATGTGATAAAATTGCTCATTAACTGCTTTAATAATCGTCGTTTTAAATATCAAACAGAACGCTATGCCCGCTCAGATCTTGGGCGACTTGTGAAAATAGAACCATCGCTCTGAGCGACAATAAGGCACTTCATTCGCTCAGATCCTGGGCGTTTTGCCTGCTTGGGTAATGGTAGGTATCCACTATATTTTACATGGTCTCATTTGGGCTTATCCTCCGAATTTTCTAATTGGGCTTCATTTCTTGGATCATTTAATTGGGCTTCGTTTTTGTGCGTCAACAACATGCAATTTCAGTTCTTCAAACTCCTCTTGATAGTCTGCCATGGATCCCCTCTATATAATTTTGCAGAATTGTTCCATTCTCTCCGCCTAGTTATGTCAAGGAAGCCTGACCCACAAACATCGCCTTCGACAATACCATGCCATCCCTTATAGTCTTCCGCATGGGCAATGAGTGTAGTCAAGCCTCGCCCCTCTGCCAAACCCACTATTACTTCATGTAGGTAGCGAACTTTGACGGGTGAGTACATCAAGCAAGTCATTTCTGTGTTTTCCAATAATGACACTTTCTATGTATCTATCATAAGCAATTCTTTTCTATAAAAAACTATCTTATCAATTCCTAGATATTCGTACAAAGTTCTTGATAATCAAGAAAGATCTATAGGAATCATCTCTACCAGGAAATTTAGTTGAAACGAACACCTTTATCACATGCTATATGTGCTAATTAATGAAAGCTGACAAATAAGAATGCATCATAAAAATATTAAGGACATAAGTACTAAAATGAATAAAATTGAAGACATTAACCGCAATTAAAAAAAAATCTGTTGTGGGAAATACTCTTTGCTTTTCATTAGATTAAATTTTATTTACCATTTTTGCCCCTAAAGAAATTCACATACATATTTATGGTATTTTGGACAGTTTCAGTCCATCGGGGGCCGAGGTGCCAAAGAAATTATAGAGTGGAGACTTGATGTGAAAAAAATATTAGAACGAGGATCTATTTTCTATTTAGTGAATAGGTTGGGGACTAATGCTGCCATTAGTCCTTGAAATAAACCTTTGAAGCTTAGCCAAACTCGCTCAATTGTCATGTACAACCCCCGTCACCGGCTCACCGCACCCGCCCACCACGGCCCCAAAGGCAACCGTAATGGCTCACACAATTTCTTCTTCCGCGGCGACCCTATCATATATCCAACGTATCCCGCCGACCTCTCATTTATCTCACTGTATACTATGCTATGAGCACCATCTTTGAGTTGATTTAATTAACCATTTTTATTGCTGTCTCGAATTTTTAGGCCGGCAATTTACACGGGGAAAATTATTTACGGGTCGCTTGCGTAAGAATCCAACCAGTACGTGGATTCTTTCGGCTAGGCGTCGATTCCATTTTGTTGCTTCGGCAACAAATGAAAGGTACGGGGGCGTTATGGAAATTTCTGAAAGTGAAGCTCGGCCTCCCATTTATGCGTGGCCTGATAATAACAAGGTAAGAGACTTTTGGCCTGTTTGTGCCTTTTTGTGTTCATGCCCCCATTTTATCTTGAGGAAATTAGTGATTAAAGCAGCAGTTCAATTTTTTGTACACGGAGGATTGATTATTTTTCTTGTGGGAAAGACGCGGGCAGTCCTCAATGGTTTCTAGTATATAATTGTAGACAATCAAGGAACTGAGTGCTCAATCAGACAGTTTATGCACAAGTGAAATTTATCAAGGCTCAAATAGACGGCATTCAAGCATAAATGGGTCCCTTAGGCAAAAATGAGGAGATGGCATTCAGTTGTTTGTAAAGCACCGAGATGTAGGTTAGGAAGATGACTGTCATGTAGGTGAATCAGTTTTTAGTTCATCTATTATTAAGTTTTTTATCAATCAATTTAGAGAATTAACTGCTTGGCCAAACTAGTCAATATGTCATGCAGCATCGAATTCTGAGGCTCCATTTCGATCCTAGAATGTAGTGTGGAAAGAAAGATACAGTTTCGGTACTCTTGTGGTGGTGTTTTAAGGTTATATTAGAGACAGGGAGGCCAGCATTGAAGTAGGTATATTTATTTTACTACCGATTCTTGAGGATGCTATAGCACTACAGTTCTTCCCGAGTTTATACTTTGAGCAATCCCAGCTCAATAAGTTTGCGACAATGCGAAGTTATTTTAAATGCAAACATTGGTTGCAGATTATTATGTACTGTGTTTTATCACATTTTCTTTTATGTTTGGTCTTTTTGTGATGCGAATTGTATTATTAAATGACCTGGTGTTGAAGTAAGCTTTCAACATAAAACTACTTCACCTTTTCACAGGGCCAGCCCTAGGACCAAGCCAACTACGCAATGGCCTAGGGCCTCTAATCCTAAGGGGCCTCAAAATGGAAGAAACTATGTGGCCCAACTAAAAGACGAATTAATTAAAAATTCATTTAACTATAATTTTTTTTTATCGATTCTAATTTAGTTGGAGCTTATTCAAAATAATTCTTTTTCGACTTTAATGTACATGATTAATTATGAGCTACCAAATGAGCCCAATATTGTTATGGTATTATGGTTTAATTTGGAAACTAATATTACACAGTTATAACTACAATTTGGTTTATTCAAATTAATTTTTTCTTGAGTCCGTAATATGCCATTTATTACGAGTTTTGAAATGATTCCAATATTGTTAGGATAATTTTCGATCCTCCAATAAATACTCATTTTGGATTTTACTAAGTTTTCTTTTAAAATAAAAATATATTATTTATTTAATATTTAATTATTTTTATGCTTGAAAAAATATTTACGTTTAAGGGCCTCATAATAATGAATTGCATAGGGTCTCAAAATTCTCAGGGCCGACCCTACCTTTTCGGTTTTGTAACTACAAATTCATGTTCACAGAGACCAAGAGTTTGCATACTAGGTGGGGGATTTGGAGGTCTGTACACTGCACTAAGATTGGAATCACTTGTTTGGCCTGATGACAAGAAACCCCAGGTAAATTGCGTTAAAGATGGGTTTATCGTTTATTATTGAAGTGAACCTTGGTCAACCATGATGGTGCTCTGTATATGCTTATATTTAATTTATGTGTGTGTTATACATACATTAATGCAAGTAACTAAAATAAATTATCTTCCACATTAAGGTAAGAGTGTATCTGCCTTTGATCTGCATTTACATTTTTTTTCCCCGAATGAAGGAAGCTGCTTTCTTGTTAAGGGGGTAAATTTGGTGTTGCTTTAGTTCTATGGACCACGAGATGAACAATAATTGCAATCTAGGCCTGAAAATGAACCATAAAAGCTTAGTAAAATAAAACAGCTGGGCACCATTGCAAATTCGTTCATCATGGGATCATCTTTAAATGCTTCAAATGGTAGCTCAATGAACTGATGTCAGTTTTGCATGTCATGATGTGACTAAAGGTTACCTGAACTTGTGCTGCCTGCATGTCATAAGCTGGAAATACTTTCAGTGTTTATTTGTTCTATTCCCCATTTCCCCTTAGAACCTATTCTGAAAGAGAGTTCTAATTACATTCTCTTAATGATAACTCTGTCTCATAGGACAAGATATGGATAATATATGCTACTTCAAATATTTACTGTAAAAGTTGAAAACTTGTGGCTGATGGTAGATGTTAGGGATTAGAATGTTAATTTAGGGTATGGATTCTTGATAATTATCTAATTATAGATAAGTTAATTTTTCATGTTATTTCCACTTGATTAAAATGATATTTCTAATAATTTGCAAAATGATATTTTTTCCTCCCATGTAATAGAACATTGGGTTCCTACTCGCCTACGAAATACACCTTGGCTAGCAGCTGCAGGTCTCCATTTTTAACAGGTTCTCAGTTGACAAAAATGACGAGTAAGATGAGAATGTGTTTTTCCAATTTAGTTGTAATTTGTAATTTCAAAGTTCAAAGCAGTTAAATAGCACCAAGATGCCAGCCCTCTCTTTGTTACCCACTCCACCCCCCTGTGGGGGAGTGAGAGGAAAAGCAAACAAAGAAATTATCTTGTTGGATTTCGATATTCCCAGTGATACAATGCACACAATGGAATGGGGGAAAAAAAAAATAAAAATAAAGCTCAACATAATATCTAGAAAAAAATGAAAAGGGAATAACTAAATATTGGAAACGTCGGCGTTTCAATTTTAACTACACCTTATTACTATGGGTTTTGAGTCCTGAGGAAAATGGAAATTCAAATATTAACTTTGTGACAGACAGATGTAATTGTGAAAGATGTTATTATTCACCGACATTTTTGACATCTTTAAAAGTGTAACTTTGAAAATGCAACTTTTATTGATGATGCAACAGGTGGTTCTTGTTGACCAATCTGAGCGCTTTGTATTTAAGCCATTGTTATATGAGCTCCTCTCTGGAGGTATGTTGGGGAAACTATTCCTGTCCTTTTAAATCAATATTTAATTCATTTTCTTCATGCATCACTATATTTTTTATCTAAGTGCAGAAGTGGATGAATGGGAAATAGCTCCGCGATTCTCAGACATTCTTGGAAACACCAGTGTGCAATTTTTTAGAGACAGGGTAAAATGCTTACATCCCTCGGACCATTTAGGAATGAATGGGGCTACAGTAACTGCGTCTGGAGGCGTAGTTCATTTAGAGAGTGGTCTCCTTATTGAATATGATTGGTATACCTTTTTTCTTGATTCCTTGAGTTCATACTATTTCCTATGAACACAGATTTACATGTGAATTTTGGTGAGAGAAACTTTCTATTCTTGTTTCAATCATTTTGTTCCATCACTAGCATAAACTGTTGTGGTCAACATCCATCCAGGAACTTTAGTTAAATGCTTATTCAGATATGGAACCCTAACGCAAAGTTAGAACAGGGAATAGAGGATAAATAGAGCCATATATATCAGGCTTTTAGTTTTGTAGTTGTTCTCTCTTTAGATTGCTTCTCAAAATTGAATAATTATCTATTCACATTTGCATGCTAATAATGCTTCCATATTTTTAGGTGCATTTCACATTCTTTTGCTGCTTTTATTATGTTTTAGATACTTCTATCTCAGATGTCCAAAGGAAAATAACGGCTTAACTTCTCATAACGTAAATGAAATTCAATGACAGCTAGAGGATTTGACTTTTGCTCCTCTATTATATTTATCTTGATGAATATAAATGGAGCGGTTCTTGCACTCTGAAATGGTTTCCGTTGATTTTATGTCCCTTTAATGTGGGCAGCCAGGTTGGTACTTGCACTTGGAGCTGAAGCAAAACTTGATCTTGTACCAGGTGCAGCGGAATATGCATTACCATTTTCTACCCTTGAGGATGCTCATGTTAGTATTTGAACTGGGGACGCCCATATTATGTCAACATTACTTCTGGTGAAGTTGAGCAGTTATGTCAATCATGATAACTGTCTCTATATGTTGATACCATGTAATGCAGAAAGTTAATGAGCAGCTAAGAGAATTGGAGCGTGCGTACTTTGGCAAGGACTTTCCAATTCGTGTTGCTGTTGTAGGATGTGGTTACTCTGGAGTTGAGTTGGCTGTCACAATATCTGAAAGGCTGCAAAATAGGGGAGTTGTAAAGGCAATTAATGTTGGAAAAGAAATCTTGCCAAATGCTCCACCTGGCAACAGGGAATCTGCATTAAAAGTAAGACGTGTGATATTTATAATTACTCAATTTCAGATAAAATGTCGCTTTTATGCACAATGGAACCTTCATGACCAAGATTTAAGCCCTTGCTTCCATTTTGAGTTATTCTTCTGTGTTTTTTTCCTGACACCCATTTGTGGCATCCCTCTTATTGGCAGGTTCTTTCATCTCGGAATGTTCAACTATTGCCAGGTTATGTTGTCCGTTGGTTAAGAAAGGGTGGTGAGTTTGGAACTTTGTATGATGCAACAGAAATTCGTACTCCTGAAAGTCTAGTACTGGAGCTGCAGCCTGCTGAAAGGGGCTTGCAAAGTCAAATTGTGGAAGTAGATTTAGTTTTATGGACTGTTGGGACTAAACCTCAACTTCCTCTGTTAGAACGTAACGATAATCTCAACACGCTTCCTCTTAATTCTAGGGGCCAAGTAGAAACAGATGAAACACTTCGTGTTAAGGGTCACCTGCGTGTATTTGCAGTCGGTGACTCTTGTGCTTTGAGAGACAAACATGGAAATTTGCTTCCAGCCACTGCACAGGTACCAATTAATGTTTTATTTTAGAGGAAGGAAGATTTCATCTATTCTGCTCGGTATGTGTACGGTAATTTCTCTAAACTGATTGGTCCTGAGCTGCTTTTTTTTTTTCCAGGTAGCATTACAGCAGGCAGATTTTGTTGGTTGGAATCTGTGGGCAGCAATAAATGGCAAGCCTCTGCTACCATTTAGGTAAGATCTTAATTACAATGCAAGATTTTTTATCTTTTACATTGTCTTTATTTTTGTTAATAATAATGTTTTAGGGTTCGTGTGCTGTTAAGAAGTAAGAACTTAATTCTTTTTGGTTAGAAATAGATTACTTTAGTACTTTATCACTAGAGAAATGGATAGGTAGAAAGGACACAAAGTAGCATGTTCTCTAGAAAAAAAAAAATCATGTATATAGTGAAAACATTTCGCTCTCCATTGAAATTCAATCAAAGCTCTCCACTGTGCACAACATTGAGGACACGAAGGAAAAAATTGTGATAATGCCTTATTTACTTCTGTTGCTTCATGCTTGAACTTTGAAGGTATATAATTGCAATTTTTAAAATTCGTATTTAACACAAGGTCGACAATTTTCGGCAGCTAATTTGTTATTATTTATTTTATATCTTTATGTTATAGTCTGCAGAACTCATAGCTAGCACTAGCAGGCACGTTTGCTTGAAAATAAGTGAATGCCAGTTTTGGTAATTGACTGCTGTATGCTCCTCACATCTCTAAGTTATTTGCAAGTATTTTCTATATATAAATATATTGCATTGTTTTACTGTATCAAGACTATATTACTGTGGGAAACATTTTGCACGTGTTCTTAAGCAGAGTTTTATTCCTGCAGGTTTCAGAATGTAGGTGAGATGATGACTCTTGGGAGGTATGATGGTGCTGTTTCACCAAGTTTCCTTCAGGGGATAACTTTGGAGGGTCCCATTGGCCATTCAGGTAAGAGTGATCCTTGCTATATTCTATAGAAGAAATTGTAACCATTGGTCCCCAACCAATTTTCCATTCAAGGCACGTGGAGCTATGTTTTCAGAGTGAAATGGCTAAACACATTTAACAAGAAAAAGAAGATAAAGATAAACATAGCTTTAACAAGAAATGTATAGAAGAGGAAAAGACTGTAAAAAGACGAAAATGAAAAACTGTATCCCGCCCTCCTCCCTCAAGGCCCAACCCTCCCCTTTCGCATGCCCACTGGTTTTACTCCAGCCTCAACCCATCCCACCTCACCCCCAGCCATGCTTTCTTTTTCCCTTTCCCTTACCTTACCTTTCCTTTTTTCTGTTTATCTAATTATATTCATATTTTTTTGTTTGAAGTATAATTATCTTTTTGACCAAATGCTATTTTATCAGCAAATTGGATGGATACCGTCCACTAGTGCTACTGGTGCGAAAAAAGTGAAGGAGTTAAATTGTTCAGACTGAAGTGCATGTTCGGAAAACTAAGCTAGTTAAACGTACTATTTTCAACACTTTTTGTAGGACCCACAACTACTATCCCACTTATTTTACCCACTACATATAATTACTCTCAAACTTGCTATAAAGGTTGGGAACCAACTTGCTGCATGGGTTGAAGAGCAATATTGCAGTTTTTCCTAAGATATTTCATTTGATTGTGTGACCCCATATTGCAGTTAGGAAATTTGCATGCTTGACAAGATTTCCAACAGATGAGCACCGGTCGAGAGTAGGGATCAGTTGGCTAACAAAGTCTGCAGTAGAGGCTGCTGCATTAGTCCAAAATACCTTCGCCAAGTACTTTGCAGGATTTTAGACTGAGAATGTCAATTATGTTTCTCATGTCCAAGTAGAAATAAAACAAATTATAATGCCTTTACCTTTTGACTTTGGTTTGTTTGCAGATGCAAACAATCTTGCCTACAATGTCCTCACAAGATAAAGCAAGAAATCATTGCATGTTTTGAATTTACTGTAAATGACAGCCTCTGGCTTCCTTGTGGGACTCGTCCTTGACTAGAAAACAAGCACAAACATTTTAGTGCTTTTATTCAATATTGTTTTATAAAGAAATATTAAGTGAAAATGATATAATAAAATAGATCAAAGGTAAAACTGTTGTGTTATAATTGTTTGTGAAAAATAAAATAAATGAATAAATATAAATGGTGTTATATAAAAAAAATTATTCTTTTTCTCAGATTTTTCAAGATGCTCTTTAAAATAAAGAACACTATTAGAGAAGTGCATGTATCCGTTAAACTTGTGTTTTGCCTGCCTGGATTCTGAATTTCATCCTATTATCCTTTTTCTGCAATTTAATTTTGATCACAAATCCGAAATCTGATCTAAACACTCAATTCTTATTCCAACATAATCCATTAATAACAGCTGAATAATGCAAAGACAACGGGTCTGCACCAGCTTAAGATGGCTTTCAAAGGAGCTCTACTGGCCTCTATTAGTCTATGAGGAAATCATCCAACGTCGCAAGAGATTTTAGCTGCCGACTGAGAGAAGCAATTGTCTTTTGACACTCGGTGAATTTTCTAGCAGCCACTGCCAACTCTTTATCCTGCAGAAACCATATGGGATCGAGGGATCAGCGAGGCAGATTCAGATAATGCAGAATTTTCACAACTTTTACCAAACTAAAGACACGATTAAGGGAATCAGGAAAACACAGAAAATTACTTTCATGTAAGATCCATTGGTCTTGGAACAAAAAAAGTGACAGTTCTTTTAATAGTCAAACCCAGACTGTTACCAACAAGTTTGATGATGGAACTTTTAAAGCAAATAAAACAATGATAAGTAAACATGATTGATAGCATGTTTTGCCAAGTTAAAAGGTTTACTTATAAGTAAGCAAGTTTTCAAATAAATAATTTTTTTTTTATTGGTCAAAATCAGGAATGTGTAAGTTACTCATTCTGACGGTAAACTGTCAAATTACGGATGAATATATTTGAGGCTTTCTGTCAAATATAAGACCACTGCATTGTATACGCACTAAACGACTATGAACTTAAACCAACAAAGTGTTTTGAGCAACTAACCTGACTGATTCTGAACTCTTCAATGACAGCCGATCTCTGAAGCTGAGAATCCAGTTTCATTCTTGAAATCTCTTTTTCTAATGTCTGACACCTCGAAACAGCTTCCCCTGAAACACTTCGTTCTTTTTTAACCTCTTCTTCTAAAGCACCAATGCTCGAATACAAGGTTTCCAACTCAAGTTCCAGATCTTTGACTCGTAACTCAGCTTCTTGTTTCTTCATATTGCTAGTTTTAAGTTCGGACTCCATCTTACAAACTTCCTCATTTGTAACTATTAACCGATTTTGAAGTTCGACCAGATTGATCTTGGCTTCTTCTAAATGCTTTGTTGATTTGGGGAGATTTTCATTGGCAGCCTCGACTTGTAGCTCAGCAGCTCTCTTTGCTTCATTTACCACAGCAAACAGAGTTTCCAGGTCCACCAACTTCAACTTAGTCTCCTTTAGTTGATCTTGGGACGTCTTAAGTTGTTTTTGGCACTCCATTAGAGCCATCTCCAAATTTACTTTCTCTGCTTCCACCTTCTCCAACTTCTCTTCGAGTTCAGCTGTCCCAGTAATCATGGTGTCCAGTTCAGCTTTTAAAGGTTGTTCCCCGCCCAGGGCTCCTGTTTCAGGGCAGCTTCCACTCTCTGTCTCAGGTAAGGCTGCAAGCCTCTCCATTTCAAGAAAATCGTCCATGAGATCAATCTCAACAGAAGAAACAATATGATTTCTTCCCAGAGGTCTTTCATTCTTAAATTGATCACTCTCTGCCACTAAAACCCGAGATTCAGGGTGGCGAAACCCGCTGTCGACCGGTTCCAATCCTTTTATCTTGCAATTGTCAATAACCAATAGCCTATCTCCACTATCAGTCTGACTATCTGCAATAGATTCTACATAAACTGTTGATGAAGTAACAGAATAGAGATCGTTTGCAGGCGATGTTTTGCGAGCCACTGCCTTTAGCCTGCAACACTCTGCCTCAAGCTTTGCTGTCTTTTTTATGCGGTCAAGATGCTGTTTACTAGCAGTTTCCGCAGCTCGGGTGCTTAAGTCCCTCTCACGAGTCATCAGTTTCAGTTCTTCGGCTTGGGAGTGGAGCTCGTGCTTAAGGATTGTGTTCTCTTTCTCCATGGCTTCAAGCTTAACGACATCTGTTTTCGCACTTTGAAGCTGAGAACGGAGTTCGACAAGTTGGTTTTCAAGTTCTGACTTTGTCGATTCCCATTCACAACTTCTATGGGAAACACCATCATAAATCTTTTGTTCTTGCTCTTCTCTTGCCTGTCGAAGTTGTCTCAAACACTCCCTAAGGGCTTCATCAAGCTGTCCCACGCGTTCTTCAAGGACTGAGTTTTTCTGAGTTAAGACCTCAGTTTGTTTCTTCAGAACTAACACTTCATTTTCAGCTCTCTCCCATCCTAGTATTTAAGTTCAAATAAACATCAAAATTAAAATATAAACAAAGAATAGCCTCATCTGGAAAATTTGATGTGATTTGATCCACAAAAAGGCCCTGAAATGCATCATGGTAGATAAAATCTGGTATTCCAAATAGTTTAATTTTTTATGACAGAAAAATTTCCCCCTTGGTCAACATGTAAGAAAATACGAAGGAGAAGAAAAGGCGAGTACGGAAATCTAAGAATAACATACCCAAGGGGAGCAAGTACAATGTGAAAAACTACCCTCCCACTAATTACTTAATTGTAACGTGTCCCTTTGAGGATAATAAAACTTATAAAATATAATTCTCACTTTATAAGATCACAAGTATAAACTTGTTGAGGATAATTAGAAGTTTTATCGACAAGCTGCCTTCCACATATGGTTCAACACGCTGGCACACACAAAGAGAGTGAATTAATACCCGAGACAGCTTCCTCTGCAACTTTGGCATGCTGCTTTAGGAAGTCCTCCTTTGCTCGAATGTTTAGAAGAGCTTCTGATAATTTCTCGGATAAAGTCTTCACACTTTCATTAAGTTCTTCATCGCTGGATGCAGCTTTAGATACGACTTCTGGTGAGTGAGTACTTTGATTTGATGAGGCCTTTACAATACCAAACATCATCAATTGTCAAAATTCCTCATCTCTTCTCCCAATCATCCCTTTTTAAAACTTCTAAATTTTATTTTATTTTGGTGGGAGCCTTTGAAGAGAGGAAGAGGAAGTTACAAAATAAGACTGTAAATCATACACAACACTTCATGCATGGATGGACGTGCGTGCGCACGTGTTTTTGTGTGTGTGTGTGTGTGTGTGTGTGAGAGAGAGAGAGAGAGAGAGAGAGAGAGAGAGAGAATCAATTAATGTAATGGATTCATTGCATAATTAAAAACATAAGTTACATCATCCATCCTAACATAAAAGTATTTAGCCACGTATGATATTGAATTCAAGCACACAAAAGTGGAAAGATATCACCAAAAATTGACGAAACATGAAAATTTCTGGCTAAAATTGAAGCTGTCTCCTTTTTCTTTTCCAGAAAAGCCGCTGCCATGCGTGTTTTTGTGTGTGTGTGTGTGTGTGTGTGTGAGAGAGAGAGAGAGAGAGAGAGAGAGAGAGAGAGAATCAATTAATGTAATGGATTCATTGCATAATGACAAGCAATTAAGATGAAGGCCATATTAATAGTTCAACAACGACATAGTCAAGTAAAATTGGCTTCAAATAAAGGTAAGTTACTTCAAAAAATTTCACACTTTTTTATCCTCTGCTTTGTATGCATTATTTCACTGATAATTCAAGGTGGAACTGGTGACTCACTTATTTCAACTTGCTGGTTCTAATTCAGTTTATATCTCGAACAGCGTGAGTGGACATTCCAAGAAATTTCACCATTCAGGTCATGGAGGCTTATGCACGTGACTACTAAGAAAGCCTTTTCATTAAGTCTTTGCAGCAAGAACCAAATGAAAATAGACGCAATATTAAACTTCTTTTTTAGAATCAGTAAACTTGATGACGACTAGTAAGTTTAATAATGGACCCCAGTTACGAAGTTCCATTTCTATTTGACAAAAAAGAAAAAAAAAACACTTTTGAGTTCATACATAGGTTCACACACACACACACATATCCCTCACGGCTCACAATAATTTGAAAAAGTTTAGAACCTCACATTGTGTTAATAATGGAAGGTAGATGTCAATGATGGTAGCTGGACAGGATGCTTTCCAGAGAAATAAAGCAAGATGCTGTCCGCAGTGGTCCAACTACAGTGAATATCTAAATAAAGTGGTCCATTTTATCCATAGACAAAGTATGTAAGTAGAATGCCTACAATCAATCCAAATTACATGACTTTCTACGGCAAACAAGACTCACAAGCTTAATAATTTTATTATTCAGAATTCCAATTATGAATGCGACCTTAATGGGCATGTTTGGTAAGATTGATTAAGGGAGAAATAAAAAGAAGCTAAAATATAGTTATTTGTTGTTCCAGTCTGTGCCCTTGGGCCTCAAACAATTTCATGTAGTCAAGCCTTCTTGAGCGTCATTGGCCCAAAGCCCTCCACTTCTTTCGGAAACAGCCATGACTGGCTATTTTATAGCCCTGTTTGGTAACCATTCTTTCAAAACTCTTTTTTTTCTCATACTCATTTTCAACCACACTTTCTCACGATAAATATTCTTCACGTAAACCAATACTTTTTCTTACTTTTTAACCACATATTCTCCAAAAATTTATTCTTCCAAAAAAATGGCTGTCAAACAGGGGGCTTAATATATACATAAATCAGAGGAACCTGTCTTGTTACAAGATCAATTTCCCGAATGGTTATTTATTGATATTCTTCCGGCTCCCAAGAGAACTGGGAATGCACAAAAACTTGTTGCTTCAAGTTCTCAAAAATTTGAATAAACACAATTTAAACAATTACTCAGTCCATAAGTTACAGATTTTTCTCAAGGTCCAAGGAAAAGCCATAAATTTGATTTTGGGAAAATGTTCACAAGAGCAGGTTCAGTTCGGGATTAGTCTTCTTTATCTTTCATAAAAGTTATATTTCACAAGAAACTGTAAGCCTTAGCGGCATAACCTTATCTTCTCCTTTAAATTCATTGCGAAGGGAATGTTGCCAGTTAAAACAATAACCAAAGTCGAAGAGAATACAAAAGATAACACTCAGAAAACATAAACTTGCATATAAAAACTTAGTAAAAAGTAACATATATGTTGAACAAATTGGTCAAAATTCATAGAAATTAAGACAGAAACTAGAAGGCAAATAATGGAAGAATTTACAAGATCAAGCTGAAACAAACAAACCTGATCATCAGAAAATCTTTCTGAATGTGATGATATTGATCCTGAGCTTTCTGTTTCACCATTGGGACTTTTCTCAGACGACTTCCGGCGCCAAAGCCAACTCCTCCGGTCCATCTAATGGACACATCAATAATCACACATTTCTTACACACTCTTCATCCGTATTTTCAACTTCAGTTCAGCAACCACAATTACATCAATATCAATGGATTTTTAGGAATGCACAAAAGCCTAAACATACAATTCCAACTCAGCATAGTTTTGAACAACCCATCTAATATGCTGTAATTTGCAAACATATCAACACATTAATCAAACCCAAATATAAAATCATGACAAAAACCCAAATTCAAATCACCCTTTTAGAAAAAAAGTGTCCAAAATTATTATTATTTTTTTCTCAACAAGATCAACTATCAATTTAAGAGAATGGGAAGGAGAAAATTTCAGGTAAAACATCCATCTTTGCTTAGAATTCAGTCCTCTACCAACCAATTTTCAAGAAACAGTTGGAACTTTTTGAAGCCCCCAAATGAAAGCGAATTCAGTTTGGAAAGGAGAAACTTCGTACAACTAATCTGATGGAAACCTTTCAATTCCCCATAACTATGAGACAGATAAGGAGAGAGAAAGAGGAGGCCACATTTTCTCCGTGAAATTTAGAATTAAACAATCTAATTGGTGAAAAATATCTCAAAAAAGCCTGAAAAGTAACCATGACCTACTTGTGATGTATCTTTTAAAACCCACAAAATACCCTGCAACTATAAAAAAGAAGAAGCACATTTCTCTCTTTCACATGCATGTTTTGTCGTGCTTAGGCCGTAACTAATACCACCGAAGATCTGTGTCAGTAGAATGGGAATAGAAGCAGCAGAGGAATAATACGAATTGAAAAAGAAAAAGAGTATTATGGCAATATAATATAGAGTAATTGTCTTCATTCATCTTTTGGTGTCGAGTGAAGACAAAGACGGACACAAATCACTGGTTGAAGAACTATTTTATGGGGTTTGTTTGATAGATTTGCAAAGAAAAGTGCCCAAGAACTTATGCTAAATCAGAACAGTGTCGTAAAATTAATTAAACCTTGACGAATTGTAACTTTATGGGGTTTGTTGGTCGGTTCATATGATGTCGAGAAACATGAGGTACTCGACTCTCACATGCAGCTTATTACCAAATTTCCTTACGTGAAAGGGACAATTAATCAGTAAATATTCCGATTATTGTATAGAATAAGGTCAGCAGTGTTGTGCACGCCTCTTATTTTAAATGGGACAATTAAATGATTTTTAATAACGAATTGGAATCCACTTCCTTAATTTGTAAATTGGGAACAACTCCTAACTACACCCTAGGCTAGACGCAACGTTGCAAATGGTGCATTGGTGACATGGACCTAGGGGTGTGACTAGCCCAATGGGTTACAATCTATATTGATTTTGAGATCAAATTGTAACAATTTAGGTCGATCGGTGTCAAAAGATGCTACAATTCAAAAGAGACATTAAAAATCATATTAATAGGAACCCCTCCTTTGATTCGAGCATTTCGAAACAATTCGGGAACAAATGATTTGTAAACCCTTCTCTTTCTTCAATGTTTTCCAATTGTTGTACTATGATTTCTCGGGGGTTGCCCGTAGTATATGTTTACTGATTTCACTTCATTTGTTCGACCCGGGTATGCCCGGTGTATTTGTATAGTTTTGATCAATATATTCACATTTACCGATCAAAAAAAAAAAAATTAGGTGTGCCCTACAAGTTTAATACATTGTCATATTAATCTGGGAAGAATATATTGAGCGACATGGGTCCGTATATCTTGTTAAGCACCAGCGTACAAAAGAGATTTACATTCAAATATCTCGCTTTATTATTTTGTATTTCAATATGCATTTTTCTATTTTAACTATAACATCATTGTTTAATACTGTGTTTCTACTATCCAATCAACTTTACAAAACTTTCCATTGGTGTATTTTCAGTTCAAGGTCTGATTTTTTTAATTGTGGACATATTGAAAGTTTGAGTTGAGTGCCCGAAATGTATGAATAAAAAATAATAATGATTATAAATGTTTGATCGAAATGAATGTTTGAGTGAAAATTATAAGTTAATTATTTATTTACGAAACGTGGACTAATTTAACCATCTCCATGTGTTATTAAAGGAATTCAGATAAACCTCGTACTATTAAGGGTAGCAGTAATATCTTGTTAAGAATATATTGAGCGACATGGGTCCGTATATCTTGTTAAGCACCAGCGTACAAAAGAGATTTACATTCAAATATCTCGCTTTATTATTTTGTATTTCAATATGCATTTTTCTATTTTAACTATAACATCATCGTTTAATACTGTGTTTCTACTATCCAATCAACTTTACAAAACTTTCCATTGGTGTATTTTCAGTTCAAGGTCTGATTTTTTTAATTGTGGACATATTGAAAGTTTGAGTTGAGTGCCCGAAATGTATGAATAAAAAATAATAATGATTATAAATGTTTGATCGAAATGAATGTTTGAGTGAAAATTATAAGTTAATTATTTATTTACGAAACGTGGACTAATTTAACCATCTCCATGTGTTATTAAAGGAATTCAGATAAACCTCGTACTATTAAGGGTAGCAGTAATATCTTGTTAAGAATATATTGAGCGACATGGGTCCGTATATCTTGTTAAGCACCAGCGTACAAAAGAGATTTACATTCAAATATCTCGCTTTATTATTTTGTATTTCAATATGCATTTTTCAATTTTAACTATAACATCATTGTTTAATACTGTGTTTCTATTATCCAATCAACTTTACAAAACTTTCCATCGGTGTATTTTCAGTTCACGATCTGATTTTTTTAATTGTGGACATATTGAAAGTTTGAATCGAGTGCCCGAAACGTATGAATAAAAAATAATAATGATTATAAATGTTTGATCGAAATGAATGTTTGAGTAAAAATTATAAGTTAATTATTTATTTACGAAACGTGGACTAATTTAACCATCTCCATGTGTTATTAAAGGAATTTAGATAAACCTCGTACTATTAAGGGTAGCAGTAATGTTAAACTTGTCAGGAAGTCACTGCTTGAATTCAATTTGGATCTATCTTATATTCTCTTATTCCCTTGTGAGAAGATTGTTAAGAAATAAAGAATCTTAAAGCACCTCCAAAGCTAGCATCAAAACATCAAAATGCACCAAATTTTAGTGTAAAAGCTCTCCAATGTGACATCAAAGTTTGCACCATTTTGGTGTAAAATGACGCAAAGTCAAGTTTACCCTTTTTTTCATCTGTCAAACTACTTGATGGAGGGTATTCGCGTCATTTATGTTATATATTTTTTAATACAATAATTTTTTATTATTTTTATTATTATAATTTTTATTATGATTAATATTATTATTATTATTTGCATTTAAAATAAATTTTAATAGTGTGAAAAATAATAATTAATGAATTAATTAAAATTACTACACAAAAAACTTAAAATAAGTTTTCGTTAATTTAACGTAATTATTTATTTAGTAATTTATCTATTTGAAAAATAAATAAATAAATTATTTTTCAAATAAATAAATTATTAAAAATAAAAAAAGAAAAGAAAATGATTAAACACTTTTCATTTGAGGTAAGTTTTGGTGTAACGCTTAGATATGATTGTAAAAGTAAGTGTAAAATGGTGCAAAATTTACCTCAAATTTTTGGTGCAGGGTTGGATATGGCTTTAGAACCCATTTGGTTAGTGTTTCACTTTTTAATTTTGAGTAAATTTTGAAAGGTAATTAGCACATAATGTCCTTACCTTTCACCATTATTGTGAAAAACGTCTTTACATTTTATTTTTTGACATTTTCATATTTAGCCCATATTTGGTACACATTATAATTTTCATTTTCATTCTTCTACTCATTTTCAACTACACATTTTCAATAAAATAATATTTTTCACGACATTAATAACTTTTTCTTCTTTTTCAACCACACATTCCCCATCAATTTATTATTCCAGAATACATTATTTCACAATAATGTGGATCAAACACTACCTTATTTTCACACTACATTGTGTAAAATGTCATTTTCATCTATTTTCTCAATTAAAAGTTGTGAAATGACGAACATACTCTCTATTTAAATAAAATAAAAAAGGAAAAGAAAGAACTATTTGCAATCATAGTCCCAATTTTTTTAAAAAGTGCAAACGAGTCTCAAATAAATTATTAAAATGGTAACTAGCACATAATGTCCATATCTTTTACTGTTATTGTGAAAAAAAATTCATATCTTTCATTTCTTGGCGTTTTCACCTTTAATTACATCTTTAATTATGAAAATTATCATTTCTATTCATTATCATCCAATTTCTCAATAAAAGCTATAAATGACAAATATACACCCATATTTAAAAAATAATAATTTCTATTTTTTAATAATTTATTTAGGACTCGTTTGCACTTTTTTATTTTTTTATTTCTAATTTTTAGCCCCTGTTTGAAACCCATTTTTTTTCTCATTCTATTTTTCATTCTTCATTTCAACCACACATTCTATCAATAAAATAATATTACACATAAATCAAAAAATTCTCCTTACTTTTTAACCACACAATCTTCCTTCAATCACTATTCTTAAAAACAATTTCACCCAAAATGGGTGTCAAAACAGGGGCTTAATAATTTATTTGGGTCTCGTTTGCAATTTTTTTAAAAAATAAATTTTACTTTTTTGGGGACTTATTTGCACTTTTTAAAATTTTCTAGGACTATGGATGCATTTAATTCTTTATTTTTTTTTTCTTTTTTTATATATTTAAATAGAAGGGTATATTCGTTATTTCACAATTTTTTAAATGAGAAATTAGATAAAAATGGATAGAAATAATGATTTACACAATCAAATGTGTAATTAAGGGTGAAAATGCCAAAAAAGAAAGGCATGTACGTTTTTCACAATAATAGTAAAATGTATGGAAATTATATGTTAATTACCATTTTATTAATTTATTTAAAACTCGCTTGTACTTTTTTTAGAAATTATGACATGATTGCAATTAGTTCTTTCTTTTTCTTTTCGTTTTATTTAAATAAAATAGTATATTCGTCAATTCATAGCTTTTAATAATAAAATTGATAAAAATGACATTTTGCGTAATGAAATGTGGTAATAAGGGTAAAAATGACAAAAAAAATTAAAGGTAAGAATGTTTTCTACAATAATAGTGAAAGGTAAGGACGTTATGTGCTAATTATTCAAAATTTCAGTTTTCTATTTCAAGGATCTATTTTAAAATTGCTGAAAATGCGTTTGATTTGTCATTTTGGTAAACTTTTTTTAAAAACAAAAAATTAGAAAACGCGTTTTATTTGAATTTTGAGAAATTATTTCATAATATTTTATTTCATGAAATTTGATTATTCAGTAAAATATAATAATTTTATATTAATATATATCAAGTATTATATACATTTTAAAGTTGGTAAATTTTACAATAACAAAAAAATTCATGAATTGAGTTGTAAAAACATATGAAATAAAAAATAAAAAGTTGCTGACATGGACAAATTTTTTTTTATCTATGTTCATTAAATATGTTTTTTAAAAATTTTATGTAAATAATCATTAAAAGCTTGAACTAATTTTATATTTACAATTTATATTTTATAGAATTTTATTTTTCAGAATTTATCTTTTAAATTTTATTTAAATCCTAACGATTTGTCCAAATATGTAGGAAGAGTTACATGGACATGAGAGGAGTCGAATCTATCCCAAGCCCACCCTACGAAAATCGAGGTCAACAAGCTTTACTATTTCGTGTGTACTGTCGGAATTGATCAAGTGACTTTCGATAGTAGCCGCAATAGTGAGGGGAACTCATCATATGATCTGCCAATTTGTTCTCCTCATACTCATCTATGAAGTCCACAAAAAGAAGAATAGACCTCCTATAAAGATCCGAAAATCAGCTCGAATGATGAATCAACGGAAACAAAGTGGAAACTGGTAGAGATTGAAAGATAGACTAGCATTATCTTTGACTACCATCACCTTCACCATTATGATAATGGCAATGATGATCATGTTACAAATCAAATAAAGGGTAGCCATATCAAACCTCTACGAAAGAAAATGGGGAAAAACTTTCGTCCCAAAAGAGAAGATGAGGCTTATGGGGAATAGGCTGTTGAAAAGCTTAAAAAGTCTACGATAAATTTCCAGTCACAAGTGGCAATACATTTTTCATATAGAAAACATTCAAATTCAGATAATGCTATTTCCAGAAGAATCGTAACTACTTGAGTAGTTTTCCAACGTACCTTGAATCACCCAAATCGAATATCAAAAGAGAAAGTGACAATGAAAATACTAACGACTGCTTAGCCGTCGCTAGTCTAGGCTGGCACTAGAGCAACACGATTAACTGAGAAACGGTAATATTTGATTTTCAAGTTGATTTTGAATTTCTTTTTATCTCAAACACTACTTATTATAAATATACAATCCCATAAACGTCCCAAAGTGTATTGCATCAGATTTATTCCATAGAGATCAATAAATTCAACTACAATTGATCCATAAATTCTTCCATGATTCAAAACATCCATTGATTCCATGATTCAACTACCACATGTTACTTGATCCATAAATTCTTCTAAAACATATTTTGTCGATCAAAGCCATATTTTTTCACATTAAACTACGGATCAAAATATACGAGATTTTTTGATCAACACCAAACCACATAATCCACTGGGTAGAAACGTACAGTCCAGAAGGGATAAGATAATATACCGAGGTCGGGAGCTGGTGTGAGGAGCACGCAGTTCAAGTTAAGGTGATATACTAGGAGCCGGGACATGGTGTGAGGAGGACCACACAGTCCAGTAGGATCAAAGGTGACTACAAAAGATGGTCAGATGGGTGGAATTTTTATCCTTTGTGAAGAGTTTTCTCCGTGGTCAATTTGGTATTCTTTATTTACTTTACGCAATTTACAAATTGTAGTAATTTAATATAAGATAAATTGACGTGATTGATTAATCATCTAGAAAATTAAAAAGTGACTTGCTACTTTTAATTGTGTAATTCCGCACGTTGGGTCTAAATATTCGATAAATTTGAAACTTTTAACGGACTTGGTAGATGTCAATGCAATCATTCTCATGGGCTTATGGATGGCCTACTTAGGCATGTCCGACATTCAAAGAAGTCAAAACCGGCAAGAGAACAGAAGGCCAGGGAAGAAGCCTTTTAAGAAATTACATTGGTGGAAATTGCTGCGACACCACGGAGGATCAAAATTTCCCAAAAAATCGCACATGGGGCCTGGATTGCATACTTCTGAAGATAAAATGAGTTGAAACATACTTTATTTTTTGACCCAGCATGTTTGCCTCAATGTAAAAGGAAAGTTACAACCTGCTATAGCACATGACCAGCACGACCCTCTTCAATACCCCCAAATACATTACTCCCATTTTAAATGAAATTTATTTACCATATTCACTTTCTTATGGACTCATTTGTCTAAATAAATTGAATAAGACCCACGCCATAATACTTTATTATTGGCTAATTAGTAGAAAACGTCCTTACCTTTTAATGTTTATGTGTAAAACATCTCCATCTTTCATTTTTTGACGTTTTAACCCTCATTTTCACATTTCATTGCGGAAAAGGTCATTTCATCCAACTTCCGTTATTTGCTCCGTTAAATCAACAAAAAAAGATTTGGCTAATTAGCACAAGACATCCCTATCTTTCAATGTTTTTGTATAAAACGTCGTACCTTTCATTTTTGACAATTTCATCCTCATTTTTCACATTTCATTACAAAAAAGGTCATTACATCGACTTCCGTCGTTTGCTCCGTTAAATCAACACAAAAGGCAATTTTTATTTTAGAAAAAGAAGGGAAATATTGTGTTACCTATTTTTTCCAAAGACTTTTTCACGAGACTTCTTCTAGTGAGATTCACAAGATTTTTTTTAGACAAAAAATCTAAAGTAGATGGAGGTGATCGATTGATAAAGCAAAAGGGGGATACGGTATTTAAGCCATATATTCATTATTTAAATCGAACAACTAAAATATCACAAAAAATATCTTTTTTGCACAAAGTACAAACGATTTGGTTGCTCACAAAAAAGATCATTTTTGCGATGTTTTAGCTTTCTGATTTAAATACTGAATGTAGGGCTTAAATCCTGTATCCCCAACTTCCCTTTCTTCTTGCTTTATCAACTGATCGCCTTCAGTTGCTTTAGGTTTCTTGTCTGAAAAAGTCATGTGGCTCTTTCTAGAAATCTCGTGAAAAAGTTTCGAAAAAAAATTGGGTAACACAATATTACCCTTGATTTTTTAAAATAAAAATGGCCTTTTCTGTTGATTTAAAATGATGGAAGTTGGATGGAAGGACCTTTTCCGCAATAGGTTAAAATGAGGGTGAAATTGTCAAAAAAAAAAAAATGAAAGATAATAACGTTTTACACAAAACATTGAAAAGTAGAGACGTTTTGTGCTAATTAGAATCTTTTTATGTTGATTTAATGGAGCAAATGACGAAAGTTGGGATGGAAGGACCTTTCCCGTAATGAAAGGTGAAAATGAGTTATTATTTTAATTACAAACAAGTTTAGACCGTTGGGTCTAATTTGCACAGTACGCGAAAAAATTGTTTTTGCCCTTGGTAGGGCCAAATTTCGTTACCGTTGGGAGCCTCTTGGAGCCGTCTGCTGCCCGTCTTCTTTACCCCCACCGCCTCTCTCTTTCTGTCACGCACACACACAGAGAACACGCATAGGAGCAGATTGCCTGAAGATTATTGGAGAGGATGCTAATGGGGAGTATCGAAAGTAATAAAATGGAGTTTGACTTTTCCTCGACTGTTCATGATGATGTTCTTCTTCCTTTGTCTTCTACTTCTTCATCTTTCATCAGAGACGTCTCCTACAGGTTCTTAATCTTGCCAGAAATCAAATTTTTGGTTTTTAGTTCATGAAATTGTATAGTGAAAAAGGCATTGCATATATACACACGGTCTGCTGCGGGCTGCCTGCTTTGCTTCTTGTATCTTTGATCTGATGTTAAGACGACGAAATTTGTTTGAAGACGTTTGTTCGTATTCTGGAATTAGAAAATGTTTTCAATCTAAAATTGGAACTGATTTCTACCCAATTTTGGTTCCTTAATGCCAAACAAATCCACTGTTGATTTGTTTCTTCTGTATTGGTGACTAATAACAGAATTAATCTTCACTATAAAATTTTCGAGCGCTTTCAGAATTGGGCATCTTTTCCTTCCTCTAAAAAATTTCAATTAAAGAAAGAAATTAAATAATTTAAATCCAAACATTGCTTAATTTACTATGAAGAACAAATTGTGCTGCTGCGAAATATCAATTGATATAGCTCTTCTGTACTAAAGTCGGTAAAGAAACTGTTTTATATAACAAGTTCTAAACTGTGAATTGATTAATAGCATATGTACTCTTGTTTCTTGAGAGGTAGATAATGGTGCCCCGGCGCCACGTGGTAATCCAGGTACATTCTGTGAGCTCGAATGATCTAGTAAAGAATTATAGATCCACTTCTCACATAAATATATGGTGAAGAAAGGGAATTTTAAACAGCAACAATACAGGATAACCTCTATAAATTAATAACTTCTCTTTGTAGAATAAAATTTCCCGATCCCAGCTTGGATTAATGGGATAAATAGATTCTCTATAAATCAATAACCTCTATTATATGTAGAAAAATTTCCCAGTTCCAACCTTATTTATTTACAGAGGTTACACTGTATTTCTTTTCTGCATTTTTCACACTGATTCCCCTTGACGAAGTCAGATGTGGTTGCTAAACATCTAGTTGCTTCGAATTTTCCAGTATCTCTATGAGCCGGACAGGATTTGGAAAACAATTCATGTAGGGGACCCCCATTTTATTATGAACAAGGCTTTAGGTTGTTGTTTTCCCTTTGTAGAAATCTTGCACGAATGAAATCTCACCGTAACTGCTCAAATTGAGCTAGGTATAGCTAGACAGTAAGCGAGAAATGGATGACTAGCTTGAAGTAAGGCAGTTGTTTAGATTCAATTTCTTTTCATATGTTTGAGAATTTTATCCGAGAATTTTATCCAAGAATTAACTTTGAAACTGAGTACATGATGGAGAGGGACGTTGAAACTTGCCTACTTCTTAGCACCATGGATATTATAATCAAAAGTCAATACTAGACTTGAGAAGTCCCATGCCAATTATGAGCTATAGAAATGCCGAATTTTGTGATGGAATGGA